>APFE030502551.1:32015-37015 GCA_000404065.3 Pinus taeda | reverse complement strand
CTTCAATGTGTTGGGTATGTATTATATTATTTACATGATTATACCCACACACAATTCATACACAATGGTTGTAGCTGAGTAGTCATAGGAGGGTAGTGCCCTAGAAAAGAAAGCCTTTTGGGTAGTTTTTTGTGTCCATTTTGGTGGTTTTGTTGCATGTGGTATTTTAGTTCATGATTTACTAATTTTCATTAAGGATTAAGGTTGTTATCTAATATGGGTTAATGGATTAAGGGTTTTGGATACGATAAAATCATAAATATTGTATTGTAAACAATGAAGTTGATTGATGATAAAAGTTAGAGGTGAGGCTCTAAATGGTTTGTTGGTTTTCCTTGTTTGGATTTCTAGGGTAAATATGTGTATAATATGTGACTTCCATTGTTTTACTTTTCTACTTTATTAAAAATCTATGTTTGCATTGCATTATTGTATAAGGTTTAAAATTTATAGAATGTAAGCTTGATTATATAAACTAGAGTTGGTAAATATATGCCCCTTTCACTTCATCCTCCTTGAAAGTAGACATCACTATCTGGAACCCTCTTTCTTATTATCTTTGTAGAGAGGGAATTCTTTTTGTAACATACCCTATTTGATGCGTTTGAGACACACCACTTGAGATTTCTTCTTCTTACTAGCTAATATGCCCTTGGAGTTTAATCTTCCATGAAATCCATTATCTTTCCTTTCTCAAAAGAACCATCTTGTAAATAATGCCTTTGAATTTCAAGGCATTCATATGAATAGCCACCTTGTTTCCTCATTCAATAACTATCCCATAGTGATCTCAATTATGGAATTACTCCTACAAGCTCCACTATTAGTTATTCCCAAATTCTTCTACAAATTTGACATACTAATCAGAAGATGAATATATTGATCCTTTGAGCTCTACTAATATCCAATGAAAGCTAATTGTTTTATAAGAAAATTAAGGACATCTAAATACTTGGAAAATTTTGTCCTTCATTCATCTTCAATGCAAAAAACTTATTCTCAATAACATCTTATTAGCCAATGGCTTGGAAACATAGAAATGATTTATCTTCTCCCACATATTCTTTATTGATCAAGCTTCAAATAAATTAAGAATCATGGAATCTATATGGAAAATGTAGATTTCAGATCATATCCATCTTGATTCATTCTATCTATCACTTTTATTTGCTAGTCTCTCAACCACAACAATCCATAAATACTTTTGTGTCAGCAAATCATCCATATTTTCCCTCTAGATATATGGATTGATTAATAATGACTAAAATTCTCAATATCCACTTTCATTTCCAGTGTCTGTCTCTTTGGTTTTTATTCCTTAACTTCAATTCTCGAGTTGAAGCCAAACACCTTTCTCACTAACCATCAACAAATCTAATGAGTACTCTGGATCACAACGCACACCATGAAAAACTTTGTTGTTAAACTAAATAAAATGTAAATGTACACAAAAAATGTAGAGTTAAAGAAACAAAGCAACCTCAAGAAAATAAATACTATGATATTTTTTCAAACAAATACTTATATGGTTTATTCATTATTTTTCCTTTTATAAAGACAAGTGCATCCATATAAATTAAATGGCTCTAAATGTGGATATTAACATTAATCCATTATAAGCATCAAAACACTTACCCCATTATGCATCTCTTAACTCCTCTGTAATATAGGCCACCCCTACTTTGAGGATATGAATCCACAAGACTAAACTCTTCATATGCATGAATTTAACTCCCTTTTCACAAACCAATTCCAAATTTCATAGCCAATATTTACTCTATAACATATTTGATCCATAACCCCCTTTCCCCATCAAGCTTTCACAACCAATGGAATGGGATTCCCTTCTCTCCTCAATATACCTTCAAGCTATCCCACTTCCCTCCAAGGCTGCAATGTAGCCTCTAAGAAATCCCACTGTTAGGATTCTAGAGAATTATTTGCTGTATCAAATTTCCTCAATGATAACCATTATCATTTCATACAACCAAAATCTCTCTAATTTATGGTTGTACCTTTCCATAGTTCAATTACAATATGCTCACGATAGTTTTCCCAGGGGTAGGTCTCTTAATTTTCCCTAACAAATGCTAGTTGATAAAGTAATTCAAATTAATAATAGCTCCAACTCTATGATAATTCAAATGATAGTTCATAAGGTAATTAAATTAATGATAGTTCAAACTCCATTTTAATTCAAATGACACTCAAACTTTCTAATTATGTCCTTAAACTCTTCAATTGAATGAAAGTTTTCTTGCATCAAAAAATGGATAATGTAATTTTGCATGGAAACAAAGGGTGAAATATCCCTATGGATACCCATGTACCTCCTTCATGCATTAGGACCTCCAAGTCTTAATTAAATAAAAATTAAGAGAGTGAATATTTTCAGAGTTATTCATTTTTGTAGAGGATTTTCAGATGAAACCTATACATAGTTTCATCCGAAAATCCTATACATAAATAAAAATTGATAAATTCACAACAAAGAGACATAATTAAAGTACATATACTTAGGGTTAAATAACTTACTAATTTATTTTTTTCTTAAACTACATGACCCCTTGTATTTCCACTTGTGTGGAATCAAATGATCTTCTTTTCATCATTCTATTCAATAGCTAGTTATGTATTTTATTATCATTCAACGTGTGGATGAAATTTATATTTGTTGGGTTATTGACATTCATCATGTACTATAGAATACTAGATGGAGGATCAAAATCAGAGTATTACATTCCTCTTCCCTTAAATTTGAATTTTCCTCAATACACATCACCATTACATATAATTACATTAATATTTTAAATCAAAAATTAAAAAAAAATGTATATTTGGCTCCTATATTTAATTCTCCATCTCTTATGTTACTTCTTTAAGGTTGTAATGGGTCCAATAGAACTTTACCTACCCTATGACTCTATTTTGAAGCATAGTGACATTCTTGTCCAATATGCACATTCGCTGTAACTGGAAGTCTCCTTCCAATTCCACCTAAATCAAAGTCCAATAAATGAGAAAATTGATATCATGCACATACTTTTTCAACATCAACACATGAAACCCGGTATATAATCTATGATAGCATAGAATTCAACTTTAAATTCAATGGGTCCTATCCTGTCTAGGATCTCAAGAGGACCACAATATTTGGGTTACAATTTAGTGAAAATTCCTGAACTCAATGAAATTTTCTTTGGTTTCACTTTTATAAACATATGCTCCAAACATTAAATTCCCTTGGAATTCTATGTTAATCCACATAACTATTTTTCTTGTCCTATGCTACCTTTAAATGCTACTTGATTTTGGTCATTTTCTCTCCCATTTCTGTAATCAATTCTAGTATATGTGCCACTATATTTGCTGGATTGTCCCAATTAACTAGAGTATTACACTTTCTTCCATGTAATTCCTCAAAGGGATTCTTATTTAGTGAAGCTTTATATCCATTACTGTGGGAAAATAGTACTAAATGCAAGTAATCCTTCCACTTTGATGGCTTATTAGACAATTATATTCTTAAAAATATTTAATCACTTGATTGAATTTCTTTGTTTCCCCATTAGTTTATGGATCATAGGCTATATCAAAGTTAATATTTATACCAAAATTATAGAATACTATTTTCTAAAAGTTTGAGTTAAAATTTGTCTAAAATATTTGCTTTAGATATCTCATGCAACCTGGTAATATCCTTCCAGTAAATATCTTCTATATTAGTTTCCTTATGAGACATCTTAACTAGAACATATTGAACATCTTTAGTTAATTTATACACCACTATCATTATGGAATAATGTTTCCTTGTTGTCTTGATAACTTGGTAATGCAATCAATAGTTATAATTATCCATTTGCACCCTAGAATTAGTAATGGTTGTAGAAACACTACTGGATGTCTACAATCAACCTTTATTCTTTGAAATTACATACACCTAACCATATAATCAAACACATCTATCTTTCTCCCTAGCCAAAAATGTATTATTACTACTAAAATTATCTTTTAGTAACTAGGATATTCAACATGTGGAGCATTATGCATTTATTTAAAACTAGTTTCCTTAATAAACGTAATTGGGAACATACAATTTTATTTTATGCATAAGAACATCATTCTCTTCCAACTTGTATTCCTGATAATTCTACTATATAGTCTTTTAATGTGAGACGTTATTGATATGAAGACAACGCCCATAGGACCCAATAACCTCAATAATTATATTCCTCAAATTACATTTGTGCATACTGATAGACATAGCATGCCTTACATGTACACTTTTTTTGAGTGCATCAACAACCTTATTATCCTTCCCTCTAATATGTTTGATATCAAAGTCATATTCGTTGATAAATTTTGGCCATCTTGTTTGTTTTTATTTAAAGTCTATTGTTTAAGTAATTGTTTCAAACCATTGTGGGTTGTTCTTAACTTTAACTTTCTTCTCGTCAGGTAATGTCTCCACATCTATAGTGAATGAACTATTGCAATGTGTTCTAAGTCATGTATAACATAGTTCTTTCGTGTTCCTTATTATTCCTAGATTTTTAATGAATTGCATGCCCATTCAAAGTAAGAAATCCACTACATACCTCTTTGCAAGCATTTGTACATACCACAAAATCTTCATTTGGGTCAACAATCTTAAGGATTGGTGTTCTAGTAAGAAGTTCCTTCAATCATTTAATGTTTTCTTCACACTATTGTGTCCATTTATATTTAATTTCCATCTTCTATAAAAATTTAATGGAATGAGAAATCTTAGAAATTTCTTTAATTCCTGGTGGTCAATTGAACCAACCATGATTTCTCAAGCTTATTAATCAAACTTTAAACAAAATTAGAGATTAATTAACTATCATTTTCTCTTGAATCAATTAAAGTTGCAATCCATTGATGATATTATCTTCAACCTCAATCATGTTGTAATGGTGGTTTGACTATCAATTTTATAGGGCGGTATATATTATTTTCATGTTCTTGCCCACATGTTC
>APFE030502551.1:0-31648 GCA_000404065.3 Pinus taeda | reverse complement strand
GGCTTTGCTAATATGTACTAGGAATATTTCTAAAGAAAGGAGGCAGAAATTATTTCTTCATCTAATCTTTCTTGTATTTTTTGCTATCTTATCAAGACGTTTGAAAATCTAGTTTCCCTTTTCTTTGGTCATATTAGTATTTTTTCTTCATAATTATTTTTTCAAGAGTCTTAGTATTTGGTCTTCCTAATTATATTTTCAAGAGTCTTTAGTTCATCAAGATGAATTTTATGTTTATAGAATGATGGAAGCCCACTTAAGAATTTTTATATCACTTCCTTCTCATCTTTAATATAGCCAACATACCTTAGCAACTTCAAAATATTCTTTTTGTATTCTTCAATAGTCATATTTTCTAACTAGATCTTAGAATCCTAAATATTCTTTTCATGGTAGTGCTTTGAAAGATACTACTACCATAATTACTTCTTGAACTACTTTGAAGAAACTTTCCTCTCATACATTTGTTTAGATTCTGTTAGCTATTCCCACCTCATAGAAGCCTTCCCCTTTAATTTGTATATGGTGGTCCCAACTTCTACATTAGATGAATAATTACTAGCATAAAGTATTTCCTTATTCACAACAACCAAGATTTAGCATCCTCTTTCTTTTTTTTCCACCATCAAAGGTTGGTGGCTTGATCTTTCTAAGCTCTCCTTGTAACTAGTTTCTCCCATTTCTTCTCCTTTGACGTTTGAATGAAAACATTTTTTTGCTACTCTATGATTCTTTATATGCATACCACTTCCTTATTGAATGTGTTGGTGAGTAATGGTGCCTTTGTGGTCTAGTAGCACTTCTTGAGTACTAATACTTTCCATGGATTTTTGTTCTTGGATGGACTATACTTCCTTCCTCATACGTTGAACTTGATCTTTATTCTTTTTCTTTTACAATTAATTTGAGAATTTTAGTTTCCAAGTGTTTACTTGATTTTAGTCCCCTTGAGCTTTAAAAATGATTTCATTATTAACTTTACAACCCTACACCTCCATCTTCAAGCTCCTTGTAGTTCCTACTCTCTCTAATGACTCAATTATCTTTCTATTCTCATTAGAATCTCTCTTTTATGCTAGTATATATGCCTCTAATTTATTCTTCATAGATATCAAGTCTTTTTCCATATTCCATGTTTCATCTTCAATAATATTCTTTAATTATGGTATTTGCTTGTACTTATTGTAGATCTAACTTTTGCAAGTATGCATACCAATAAAACTGTTATATATATGTCAATTCAAGGTTGATATCATTTTCTTTCAAATGTTGGTAATTATTTACTTCATCAATCTTATTGAATCAAGACTACTTTGTTCCTTCTTTTCAAGTTATGAATAATTCTAAAGCACTTCTCTAGGATTTAACCTATGAAAATTATTCCCTTTTGAATTATCCTTCCAATGAATACCTCAATGCCCAACTTGGGCTTCTAAACTTGGATTTATGGCTCTATACATTTGTTTATGCTCATGGACATTTTGTTAAACACATTTCCCACAAAGTGCAGTTTCCCACAATTTTCATGGAGCTAACACTAAAATTTAGGAATTTCTCCATTTATTCATCCTAAGCTACCAAAATATTATAATATTCTTGCACTCCTTTAATTACAACACCAAATTCAAAATTTCCAAGCTTTAAGAATTATTTTTGCCAATTATTTCATGAAGAAATGTCATCAAACAAATGTCACACAAACTACAATTTCTTCATATACAATTGATTTCTATCCCATATAACCCCAATGTTATAACCATTGGCTCTAATACCATTCTATAAAATACCCAATGACCTCTATCCAATTTGAGGATATGGGGTTGTCCTTTTTTTTTGTAAGTCAGATGTCTCCTCCTAGCGCACGTGCTTAGCAACCCATGAGGTTTGAACACAAGCATCCTTACTAATGAAACCATTTCTCAATTGGTTTTGCTAATGGGACTTGATGATATGGGGTTGTATTTAAACCATACAAATTCCCACTAATTTTTTCTTTGTTTCCATATCTCATTGTTCTGTTATTAACTATTTACCATATGTAAGCTTGAAAACATAGCTTTATGCAACATAATGTAACCATTCAATTATCTACGAGACCATAAATTAAAAATGTAAGCTAATACAATAATTTTGAAATAAATAGATTTTAAACCATGAGATAAACCATAATTATTTAGTGTAATTCAACACAAAGCTTAGGTAAATTCATCAACACTCATTTATCTAGAAAGTTTCCACCAACTAGCTATAAAATAAGCATGTTTCATTGTGAACCATAGTCTCTTAATTGCACTTAACTTGTCTATCCTAGAGGTCATCCTCAAGGTGAGGCTATGAATCCACAAGGGAAAAATCTTCCTATGACTGGCTCTAACTCCTTTCTCATAGCCCAATTCCTAGGTTCATAGCCAATATTTACTCCTATAATAGTCCCAATTGACATCTCTCTTTCCCCATTTACCTACAAAACTAATGGAATGGATACCGTTCTCTTCTTGATAGTCCCTTAGGCTATACCACTTCCCTATAAGGCTCCAAGACACATTGCGTAGGAAATCTCATTGCTCAATTCTAAAGTGTTATTAATTGTAGAAAATTTCCTTAATGGTAGCCGTTATAATTTGATGCAACCACAACTATATCATAACACAAGGTCATAGGTTTCCAAGACAATATTACAATATGCTCACAATAGTTCTCTCATGGATAATTCTTCTCCCAAGGAACAACATTTTGTAGGGTAACTCAAACTCTTGATAGTTTAAACTCTATTCGTTTGAATGGCACTCAAACACATGAAATCTCTCCTCAAACCTCTCAATTTAATTCCAATTTACTTGCGTGGAAAAATTTGTATCTTAAATTAAAATTCCATGAAGAGGCCATTTATCCCTACAAAGACCAATTTACCTCCTTCAAGCACTAATCCCCCAAGTTTTAATTAAAAAGCAATTGATTAATTAATAATCAAGGGGCACAATTATGGTTACAAATACTCTGGGTTATATCACTTTCTAAGATCTTTTTCCATAGGCTACTTAATCCCCCTTGTATTTCCTCTCTCATGGAGTCATAGTCCCCATTATTTTCGTCATTGTATTCTACAATAGGGAACGTGATTTACTATTATTAATGTTTGGTCATGATTTGTATTTTCCAGGTTATATCCATTCATTGTGTACATACACAATATTTTTCTGGGGATGAAAACTAGGGTATTATAGTCCCTCCCCATAGATTTCTCAATATCCTTGGTGCACAACATTATTATAAACATTTACAACAACTTCTTACATCAAAATGTCAAAACAGATGTGGGTATGCCTTCCACATTGTATCTTCCATCTCCCATAATAATTCTTCATCACTATAATGGGTCCATTTGATTTTTAATTTCCATATGACCCTACTTCTTAGCACATTGATCTTCCTATTCAATATGCACATTGGCTATACCTGTAATTATCCTTGTTGTTCCACTTGAATGAAAGCCCACTTAATGACATAGATAGGATCATGCACACACTTCAACGATGACACATAAAACACATTATTAAATTTTATAGTAAAAGGAAATGCAAACATGTATGACATATGTCGTATCCTATCTAGGACTTTGAAAGGACCACAATATCTAGTTTCCAATTAAGCATATCTTCCCAAATTCAATGAACTTTTATTTGGTTTCATTTTTATAAAAAACATGATTCCCAACATCAAATCCCATCATTATTCTACTTTTATCTGGATAACTATTTTTGTTGTCTTTGAAACCTTTAAATTATACTTGATTTAAAATAATTTCTACTCCATTTCTTTGAGCAATTCAGGCCCAAGAACTGCTCCATCTACTAGATTATCCCAATAAACTAGGGTATTACATTTTATTCCATATAATACTTCAAATAGAATCATATTTAGTGAAGCTTGATATCCATTATTGTAGGAAAGTTATACTAAATGCAAGTAATCCTCCTACTTTGATGACTTATCCATTACACACATTTTTAACGTGTCTTCAATCATTTGATTGAATCTCTTTATTTTTCCTCTAGGTTGTGAATGGAAAATAATGGCTTTAGGTATCTCATGCAATCTAGCAATCTCCTGCAAGTAAATATCTAATATATTAGTTTCCTTATGATCCAACTTGATTGGAACAAAGTGAGACTCTTTGGTTAATTTTTCCACCACTACCATTCGTGAATCATGTTGCTTTCTTTTCTTGGGAAACTTTGTGATAATATTGATAGTTACCACTTAAGTTTATACTCTACAATTGGTAATGGTTTTAGAAACCTCACTGGATGTCTATTCTTCACTTTTACTCTTTGATTTTCCATACACTTGGCTATATAATCAACCACATCTTTCTTCATTCCTAACAAAAAATATTGACTTCTTACTCCCATTATTGTCTTCTCATAACTTCAATGTCCAACATATGGAATACCATGACTTTATTTTAGAAATAGTTTACTTAATTGATAATAATTAATAGCATACAATCTCTTTTTATGCAGTAGAAGGACATTCTCTTCCAACTTATATCCCTCATATCTTTCTAGTATAATCTCTTGTTATAATCCTTCATTGATCTAAAGATAATGCTCATCAAAGGTAATTTCCGCAAGAATTTTGTTCCTAAATTTAGACTAGACATCGAATAACTATAGCCTACATTACATATACTCTTTTACTGAGTGCATCACCAACCCTATTTTCCTTCCCTTTAATATGTTTGATAGTAAATTCATACTCACTGAGAAATTCTAACCATCTTTTTTTCCTACCATTTAAAGTCTACTATGCAAAGACATATTTTAGACCATTGCGGTTTGTTCTTAACTCAAAATTTCTCCCCATCAAGAAATGTCTCCACATCATTAGTGCATGAACTACTGCAAAAAGTTCTAATTCATGTGTGAAATAGTTCTTTTCATGCTTCTTAAGCTTCCTAGATTCATAATATATCACATTCTCATTTCAAGTAATAACTCCATGAGTTCCTATTTGCAAGTATTTGTACATACAAAAAAATTATTTATTTCGGTTAAGAAATTTTGAGAATGGGTGCATTAGCAAGTAATTTCTTCAACCAGTAGAAGATTTTTTCATAGTTTGGCATCCATTCAAATTTAATTCCCTTTTTCTATAAAGACATAATGGATAAACAATATTGGAAAATATTTTTTATGAATATTTTAAAATATCTAGAAATCCCCATGAATGAACTTACTTCATCTACATTCTTAGGTGTATGCCATTCCTTAATAAATTCAATATTCTCTAGATCTACCATTGTTCCTTCATCAAAGATGATGCACACCACATATTAAATCTTCCTCTGATAAAAAGAACACTTTCTTAACTTTACATATAATTGATGTTCTCTTAGTACTTCTAATACTAACCTCAAGTGCTCTTCATGTTTCTCATATGACTTTTAATAAATAACAATTTCATATAGGAATACATTGACAAACTTATCCTATTAATTTCCAAATATTCCATTCATTAAGAACATGAAGGTAGCTAGTGCATTTGTCAATCAAAATGGCACCACTACAAATTGATGGTGCCCATTCCTAGTTCTAAAAGTTGACTTACTAAAGCATTCATCAGTTATCCTTATATGATGGTAGCATTACCTTAGATCTATCTTTTAAAAAATATTTAATCCTCTCAACTAATCAGATTTTTCATCCATTCCTGGTAGAGGATATGCATTTCTCATAGTGACCTTGTTCAATTGTCTAAAACCAATACACAATCACAAACCTAGTCTTTCTTCTTTAAAAAAATATTGGTACTCCCTAAGGAGAGAAACTTGGGCATATATACTCCTTATTTAAAAAGCTTTCTAATTTCATTTATAGCTCCTTTAATTTAGGTGTACTCATTCTATATGGAGTTTTAGATATTAGAGTAGCTCCAGATATTAAATTTAAAAGGGAAGTTAATATCTCCTTTTGGTGGTAGGCCTAGTATCTCCCCGAATACATGTGCATACTTCTATAATGCTATAAATTCCTCAAGATTTGATTTTATACACTTTTTTGGGTCTTCCACATGGTTTGAATATAGTTGATGCCCATTCCTGAAGTATTTCTTCAGTTGTAAGAATAAAATCTCCCTTATAGAAATGGGTTTCGAAATGTTTTTGGTTGTCCTCTACTTTATTTCTTCATTAAGACAAGTGAAAATATTATTATGAAAATAAAGGAAACTATAATGCACACCCAACCAATCCACTTCAATAACAAAGTCATATCAAGGAAGCGACATTATGTTTATCCCTACAACAATGCAAACACCATCCACATCTAATGAGGAATGTTTGTCAATTTCATTAATTTTCCTTTTGATCCTAGTCTCCAATTGAACTAGCCATGATTTCTCATGCTTAATTCTTTTGAAATGAAATATTTCAACCAATTCATGGTAAACATAAACATGAATTGATAGTGGATCAATTAAAATTGATAGGTTCTAAGGTGGCATATATTTTTGGAATGTTCCTACCCACATCATCCATTGTAGTTGTTGTTAATTTTTGGTAGCTCAGTGAAAAATTCTAATCATGGGACTAGATTCTTCTTTTCAAGAGGACTAATTTTTACCATTGAAGCACTCAATTTGGATAAGATTAAGTGTATTTTTGAATTAAAGCCCACATGTGCACATTTGATCAGGTTGGCCCTAAAGAAAATTGGACCCCTTGGAAGGCTATAAATACAAGTGACCTCCACCTCATTTGTACATCATCATGGAGCATTCTTTTATTATTTTATTTGGTTTGGCTTGCACAGGTCTGAGGCAATTTCACAGAGATTGGTTGGCATAGGTTTGAAATTGTAGGGTTTTTTTGTGCCATACAACAACCCCCCATTTCATATCATTACTATTCCAAAACTATAATGTGAAATGGGTCCCTTTTTTATTTTTGTTTTAAATTGGTATCAATTTAAAGTTCTATTTCAAAAAAGGCCCGAAGAAATAAAAGAAAACATTATTAAAAGGCATTTTCAATAAAACCAATCAAAAAACCCCAACGTAAAACGATTTATCTTTATCATTGCGATAAAGCGATCGCAAGATCGCATATCGCAATGACAAAGAGAGCACAACTTAAGGGACATCTTGATTTCCACCGATGCGAAATCGCTATCGGATATCGACAAAGCATAAAGTGACACAATTAACAACCCTTGCTCCAATGCGATGCGAAATCGGCAATCGGCAATCCGCGATAATACTTAAAGTGCAAATAAGCTCCCCCTCGCCCCGATGCGATGCGATATCGCTATCGGCGATCGGCGACTCACCATGCCCACATCCTAAACGGCCCTACTCGCTACTCCTGACGCGATGCGATATCGCTATCGTCGATCGGGGATTCCAAATGAAACCAAAGCAATGACTTAGGATTTTCCCGACGCCCGATTGCGAAAAGGTTAAAAAGCGCAGTTTTCAAAGTAAAAAATCATAAAGGCAGTTTAATATGATTTATTCGTAATTAAGGCAATATCTTTTGAAAATCCGCTCATCCGTGTTCAACCACCAAATCGCCCAAGACATGCTTCAAATAAATCATTCAGCCATTAATCGAAGCGATTGGTATTAATGAGATTGACAGGCCTTAACGACCATTTAATGAAAACAGCAAGCTTGCGATCTATTCACAGATTTGATCCGAAAGCCGTCTTAAGTCAATCGATCACTATGAATGCATCAAGATATATATACCTCACTCTGTTCAATTCATGTTATTGTTGCCTGTGTTACGCCTATCTTTCACTCTGTGCAGGATTCTTCCACAGAAACAAAATTGAGTGGAATGGGAAAGAAGTCCAAAAAGACTACAATGCCTATTGCTTCGCCAGCCGCAGGGCAAGCTGTTATTGATTCAAGTGGTAAAAAGAAAGGGCTTATATCAGATACGACATGCCTGGGACTTACCAGGGCCACTTGGCAAGGAACATATAATTTGATTGAAGCCGAGGAGCCGAAGGTGACCGGGATACAAGTCTCATGCGATAGTACCAGCAAATCTGAGGCCAATCTAAAAGACTTGGCCAACTCCTTTCTGCACAGAATAGCGGCCCGGGAGCAAATTCTCCCATATACGGATGTGGTAAGGTGGGCAATCCAAGAGATCCCAATTACCAACAGATTGTTTAGCACTGTAGATGGGAGGATTTTCGGTTATTTTCGAGTTGCAGATCTAAGGCAAATGTATCACCTACCGGCAGAAGAGAAAAAATATAATGCGGCATTTCTGGAGAAATTTCGAATAGAGAACGAGACCGAGTCCGAACCAATTCGAGGCTGGAGACAAAATCCAGCAAAGCACAAGCATGAATCCTCGAGTAGGTACTCAGTGGACTCCCTATGTTCTCCTTACTGCTATGCTGGAATTATGTTGTGTAGGCTATGGGGATTGCATGACTCCGCCAATTTTACCATAGAAATGGTCCCCTTAATGGAGGCAGCATGTAGTGGTGAGATTATGGATTGGGCGGATATATTATCCGACAAGTTAGCCAAGGCCATTCTCGATTTCAGGTTTAACTCTCACGTCACAGAAATGTTCATTCCGCCATTTTATTACAGCGCCTATGTGATGGATGTATTATGTTTTAATTCTAAGTTTCCTGTGCTCGAATGGAGGTGGACGTCGCAAGACCCCAAACCCATGCACATATATCATCAAAAGTTGTGGAAGACCAACTATAAGCACCAACTTTATCAAATCTGCAACGGTTTCATGTTGCCAATTTATTACTCTATTTTTGATAAGCCTGCCCCAAAGATTTTCGAACAAGCAGGGGTAGATTCAATTGCAGTAGCAAGTTGGTTTGGAGAGGAGAAGTTTACCTACATTAGAGTTTTTGACAGTCGCGCCAGGCCCCATGTGCTCCCACTTTACATCCCTGATAAGTTACTTACCAGGGAAGTAGCTTATCAAATCAATGCTGATGGGGTTACTCAGACCCTGAAAAAAGCGAAAAAGCATGTTTGGCCCTCTTTTCCCTTACGTATTGGAATTTATACCCTGCATGATATCAAACATGTAGAGAAGGAAGCTGGGAAGATAAATTCGCTGACTCTGGCTACTCTGCCAAGAAGGCTGTTATGAAACCAGCTCACAAAAAGATAGAAAAGAGAGATCCACGCCTTAGAATTCAGCCTCTTCGAGGGGGCAACCTCCTTTACATTACATAAATGAACAATTCTTGGATGATACAAATGAAAAGACCTCCTTTCTTATATATAGGAGTCTAAGGGCTCATAACTATAATCAGAGCCGACATAACAATAATAATGTAAGGGCACAATAATAACAATATGGGCTTCTATGGGGCACAATAGTAACAATATGGGCACTACATGGGTACATCAATATAATAAGGGGGTTGTACTAATAACAATAAGGGGTTACACTAGTAGTATAGGGGCCTAACAAAGGCAGTATTATCCAAGGAAGATCACTTACAATGCGCTTGACCAAGCCAAGTTGGCCAAGGTCGAACACAAAGAAGAGAGATTCGAGGATTTGTTTGCATCGGCCGAATCGCTGTATCAGGTTAAGTCGCTTGCTAGAAATGTATACAACGATGAAGGGCTAGCCGAATTTAACAGAATTAGGGAACAGAGGTTGCAAACTCTGCCTCTAGACCTGTTAGCGACTATTCCGACGACGACAAAATCAAGCGAGCCTGAGCAGCGAAGTAATACGCCACCTCCTACTACATCAAAACAGAAGGAGGAAGTGCATAATCAGAGGCAGGAAGAAACCCAGGAAAATGTGCAGCGACAGGAAGAAACCCAGGCGAAAGCCCAAGAAGAGAGCAGCTCTAAAATTAATGATGATACACTAGTTGATCCGAATTTTCTCCAGCAATGGCAGCAATTCAATTCAATCATTAGCAACCTAGAGTGCTCAAGAGATGATGAGGTTTCTAAAGAAGGAGACACGCAGGAAGCGACATCGAAACCGGTTTCGGGTGAAACCAACGACCTACCCAAATCAAAAGAAACAGAAATAATTCCTAAGGATTCATCGGGCGAAATCATTTTGCAAATTGAAGAGATTCCCCATCTGGATGTATTTTATAGCCCTAAGCATAAAGCTGTTATAAATCGACAGAGGAAAAGGAGAAGGGCTTATCAACCTTCTCTATTCCCTGAATTAACAGTGACGGGCAATGTTGTGTGGAAAGAGGAATTCGACCCCTCCGATGACTTAACCAAGCTATCGCAATACGCTAGAGCATATTCAGCGGTGACCATTGATAAAGCATCGGAGGAGAGCAGTTTATTGAAAGCGAAGGATCAAGACATCTCTTCGCTACAGGCGCAATTATCAGAAGTTCAGCAGAAAGCAGAGCAGGCGGAGCAGGAATTGCTAGTACAGCAGTAGAACAATTATCAGCTGACTAAGCAATTACAGGAGGAGAAACAAAGGATTGACGAGGGCGCAATCCAAAGGCAAAAGGAGCTATCGGCAGCATTGGAGCAATTAAGAATATCGACTGAGGGAATGATAAAAGCTAAAGATGAGCAAATCGCTCAATTGTCCACTCAAATTGAGCAGATGAAAAGGCTCCCTCAGGTAGATGAATTCAAAGAAGAAGCATTTCAATTAAATAAAGCATTGATCAATCAATTTAAGCTCCTATGTCAGCAAATTACACAGGCAGAGCCATTGTGCGAGTTAGTAGCATCCATAAGCGAGAAGGTAGAAAAGGTAAGGACCGATTTGGATCAAGCCGAAGAAACACTGACAAGTTTTATAGAATGGCAAGATTCTGATCAAGGCTAGGTGACTAATCTACCGAGAATTCTGGAATCGCACAAAGAAATATTATTCACAGAATGGCAATCACAGTTAATGAAGGCAGAAAGAGCAATTTTCAGATGCAAAGAAACCACTGGCAATTTGGTTGAATTAGTAAATAACGCTTTATTTGTCTAATATGATTTCCTAATGTACTCCAGGTCAATTAACAGTGACAAAGATGTTGGAGCATTCATGCTACCCAGAGCTGGAGAAAAATGGAAGATTAATCGCGGGAATCAACAGTTTAACATGGGATGCTTATTGGTTCTTCTTAGTGAAGCCAAACAGCCAAAGAGCTGCCTTAAAATGTCTCACAGATGTTGTCTGGTATATCATACCTGACATTCAGGATGCCACCTTTGCTGCCCAATTCAGCTTACGTCTCAACAGACCGCCAGAAGTGGAGCCGATGCTTGCGATAAGCCAACTCAGGTTTAAAGGCAAACAACTTGAGTCATGATTCACATCGCCGATTGCCAGATCGCCCTAGGGAAATAGATTGCATTTACTGATGCCAATTTAGTAGGATTTTGTTTCATAGATTTTTTTAGCTTAGTAGTATTTATAGACCCTTTCATGCATTTAGAAAGGGTCGTAAAGTTTTGTATATGACTTAAACCCTGAAGTTGCACTATTGTACTTCAGGGATATTCTTTTATGAAACTGGACCAATTATTCTGAATTTAATGAGGAAGGTTTTTATGCAAATGTGCACTACTGTCATTGTTTAAAAGCATTTCTGTGTTGAAGAAGGAATTTTGAATAGCGATTGATATTTCAGATTGATCGGCAGCTCACATGGTATTATTATCTGCGTTTGTACTCATTCCTATTATATGAATTGTTGTTTAAATCGTTCTTGCTATTATCGCTTATATATATGTGCTTTTCGCAGCATCCTTTATGCATTCCACTATTGGTTGTCTATAGCATGCTTCTCTTTTAATCGTATATATGTATCGATGATATAAACAGTGAATGCAGTAATTTGTATTTATCGCTTCATTGTGACTATTCATATGAAGTAATCTTTGAATGATTGAATATCTCATATTTATTTTACAGAGTCATCTATATGCTTGTTAGATAGATAAAGATTATTTAACGCTACATTCTGAATGAATAAGTTGTTCCTGAGATTAGTATTAGTTTCCCTATTTTTGTCAATAGAATAAGCTAGTCGCCTATCATCAAAAACAAACTATTCATCACCCATCCATCCCTTTTATTTAATATCGGGAAACTGGTCCCGTTATCTCCAGTCGGAGCCACCATCCCAAACGGAAAAGGAGCTGTACTAAGGTCCGGACCGGGTGGTTATCCCCCAATGTTGTTGCAGCGATTTTCGAGGCATCAATAGGTTTGAATCTCGCATCTCTGTTTTTATGGTTTTGGGTCTCAGCTGCATGCATGTCATGGAGAAATTTCGACCAAAGCCTTTCAACCGCAGGCATGACACATCTTCCATGCGATAGGGACCTAAAGGTTGAATTTTCAATTGACTAATTTTTTCTCCCATTGACTAAAGAATTCGATAATTGACTACAAACAATGATAGTTGACTACAATTTTCTGAATTAGGGTTTTGATTATTGACATTGTTAGGTTCATCTCATGAATTTTGTTTAGCTATTTTTGCTGGATAGGTTTATGGTTGAAGATATGGATCATTTTACCATCTCCTTGTTGAATCATTCAATGACAATCTAATAAGAAGAAGAATTTGAAAGGGTTTTCCCCATAGTGGGATTTTCTTTGGTCTCCGACCAATCGTGGTGTCTCTCTGTGTGAATCATTTTCTTCTATTGTTCCTTTATGTTCCATTTCATTGATGATGATGTTGTTCTTTCTATATAATTGCATATGCTACTAAATAACGTTGTAAATATGAATAATGTTATGGGGTGAATTTAATATAGAAATAATGAAATACAATTATCAAAGCAAAGAATAATATATTCCTAAAGAAAATTTAACAATTTTCTCATGTATCCTGTGCACATTCCTCAAATGAAGTCTCTATACAAATGATCTCCCTCACACCCCCAACATGTTATTGGCTTATTTTCCCTCCATATGAAGGATTCGAACATCTTAGAATCACTCTCATAGGACTATCTTTGTCAATATGTATTAGGATTGTTCCTAAAAAAGGAGGTTGAAATCCCTTTTTCCTTTGAACATGCTTGTCATTTTTCTTATTTTTCCAAGACTTATAGAAATTTTCTTTGCCTTTTCTATGATCATACAAGTTAATCTTTATAGTTGTGTATTCAAGAGTCTTACGTTCATTGAATTGAATTTCATCTTTGTGGAATGTAGGAACACATAAGAATATTTTTATCTTTTATATTGGTAACATACTTCAACAAATCCAAAAACATGCTTTCATATTCTTTGATAGTCACTTTTCTCAACTTCAGCATAAAAAATTATTACATCTTCTTGTCATAGTAGTGCCCACAAAGATATTGTAACTAGAAATACTTCTTGAATTTTTCTCAAGAAATTCTCATCTCATCAATGTGATTAACTTACATCAGCGAGTCCCACCATATATGATCTTTCCCTTGCAAGCTATGGATGGTGATTATGGCTTATATATTAGATGAATCATTATGCAGTTGAAAGTATTTCCTTATTCCTAACAACCAAGCTTCAACATCCTCTCCCATCTTGTTTCACCATCAAAGGTTGGTGGCTTAATCTTCTTAAGATCTCCTCGCAACTAGTTTTTCTCATACATTCTCCTTTGATGTTTGAATGGAGAAAATTTTGGGTTGCTTCGTGATTCTTCAAATGCACATGGATTCCATTCTAAATGTGCTAGTAAGTAGTGATGCCTTTGAGTTTTGGCAGCACTTCTTGAATGTAAGGATCTTTCATACTATTCTCTTCTTGGATGGACTCTACTTCCTTCATCATACCTTGAATACGATTTTTTCTTCATTTTCTTATGCAAATGATTTAAGATTTATAGTCACTGATTGTTTTGCTAATTTTTCTCCTTTGAAGATTTTAACATCCTTTCATTATTTGATCTACAACTCTACATCTCCATCTTCAAGATCCTTATAGTTTCTACTGGCTTTAATAATTTCATTCTCAATATATGCTCCTTAGGATTTTCCTCTTCTATGATCATATTCATGCCTCTAACTTATTCTTCGTGGATATCAAGTCTTTTTCCATATTGTGTGTCTCCTCTCCAATAATATTTTGCAATTATGTTTTTACTTGTCCTTGTCATGTCTTTGACTTTGCAAGAAGTGTATCAATAGAACTATTAGATACATCTCAATTCTATGCCTACATTTTCTTTCAAATGATGGTAATTATGCACTTCATCGATTTTATTAAATCAAGGCTACTACCCTCTTTCTTCGTAGGTTTTGAAGAATTCTAAAGCAATTCTCCATGATCCAATCCATCAAAGTTCTTCTCCTCTAATTTTTAGCCTTTCAATGACTACAACCATACCAAATTTGAGCTTCTAAATTGGGATTTAAATACCTATATAGTCATTTCTTCCCATTAATAAATTTTGAAGCACTTGGCCCACAAACTCCATTTTCCCAAAATTTTCTTTGAGCTCACTCCAAAATTAAGGCATCTCTTCATGTATACATCCATAAGCTACCCAAATACTCTAACGTCCTTTCGATATAGTAATTGTAGCACCAAATTCAATGTTTGCAAGCTTCAAACATGATTTCCGTAGTTATTCTCATGGACGAACTTTATCAAACACTTGTTAGTAAAATTGCAATTTCTCCATATGCTATAGACTACCTAGTTCTATAACTAGCTGGTCTAATACCATTTTGTAACATACCCAATACCTTTTGTGGACTTTGAGGATATGGGGTACTCTTTTAACCACCCAAATTCACATTGATTTTTACTCTATTACCATATCTTATTGTCTTGTTATTTATTGTTTACCATATGCAAGCTTGATAATACAAATATATGGAACATAATATAACCATTCAATTATCCACAAGACCATAAATTATAAATGTAGGCTAATATTGCTAATCATTTTTGAAGAGATTTGAATTAACTCAAACCATGATATAAAACATGATGATAATTCAACACAATGCACGATTACATTCATGAATATATATCTATTTGGAAATTGTCCATAATTTTTTGTAGAAGGAAATTCTACCGAACCATGGGGTGAACTCTTCCTATCATTGGCTCTAACTCCATTCCCACATCCCAATTCCTAGGTTCATAGGCAATGTTTACTCATATAACAACTCCAATCGATAGTCGTCTTTCCCCATCAACTTGCACAATCCAAGGGATGAGATCATCTTGTCTACTAAATAGTCCCTTAGATCATCCTTATTCCCTCTAGGGCTTTAGCATAAGTTAGCTAGAGAAACTCACTACTAGGATTTTGGGGAATTATTAGTTATAGTGAATTTCCTCAATGACAACTATTATCATTTTGTATAACCACAATTTTCTCATAATTCATGGTTGTAGCTTTCTATAGTTTGATTACAATAAGCTCAGAGGAGTTTGCTAAGGGATAAGTCTTCCAATGCCCCTAGGAATGATAGATCACAAGATAACTCAAACCCCTGATAATTCAAACTCTCTATTAATACAAAAGGCATTCAAACATTCAAACTCTCTCCTCAAACCCTTAAATCAATAATAGTTTGCTTGCATGGAAAACGTGTATAGCTTAAATTTGCATGGCATGAACAAGCCAAATATCCCTATGGAGAGTCATGTACCTCTTTCATGCAGTAATCCTCATCAAGGTTTAATTAAACAATAACTAATTAATGAATAATCAACATACATAAGTAAAGTTACAAAAACATTGAGTTAAATCACTTATTAAAGTCTTTTTCCTTAGCTTACTTAAGTTTCATTATCTTTCCCCTTTATAGAGTCTTAACATTCATTATTTTTATAGTTGTCTTATGTAGAAAATAATGTATTTTATTTTCAGTCAATATTAAACTATAATTTATCTATAATTTATGTTTATTGATTCATAATAATTCATCATGTAAATACACAATATTATAAAGCTAAATTCACTTTTTTCCTAATAAAAATTAACTAAATATTGACCATAAAATTACAAGATAATTTTATCATTAATTAGTGTTAGATCATACATTTGGTCTACTTAATCCAAAGCAAAAAGGCAAATATTTGATATTTTTATGTAATAATATGATAGGGCTTGTGGACATTTTGATTCAACTAATGAAGAAGATCCAAGTTACTAGTATCTAGTATTAGTGTGGAGCCTTACCTTCCTACCATATTGGAAGGTGGAGTTTGACTTAAGATGAAAGGGGAAAGCGTTAAAAACCATTATTTATATGAAACTGTAAGAACCTTGAAAACGATAATTCTAGGATGAAGGTACTCCAAAACGGAGTGTAAGCTTTGAAAATAATTTAAAAAAACATCTCTAAGATACGTACTAAGTAGATATATTATGTTACCGAGTGGGACAACCCAAAAGTCACAATCAACTAATACATCATCTTATTGATTAATTTCTTACTTATCTCCTTCAATAAGCAGATATACAACGTTACCAAGTGGGACAACCTAAAAGTCACAACTAACTAATAAATCATCTTATTGATTAATTTCCTACTATTTCCTTCGACATACGTAGCAGATATTAATGTTGTATATGATATTTAATTTCTGATCTAACTCTCATATATATATATAAATAATTTAGTTTAATTTAAATTAATAGATGAAATATTTTTATTTATTAAATTTAGAGATACAATTTTAAGTAAGATTGTAATTTTTTATTTTTTAAAATATATTTTTGAAAGTTATAATTAGATTTAGCACCATGAAAATAAGACATTTCAATTCTACATATTTAAACAATTTAAACTCAAGTTTTAAATGACTAATTTTAATTAAAATTAGCTAAAAAAATGCATTGAAAAAATACATTTCATATATATATATATATAAAATTAACATAAATTTTATATGATGTTAATAAAATACACTCAAATAAAAAAAGATATAAATTATGCAAAATATGAATTAAATATCTAGTTCATTATGATATGCCATTTTTTTTTTGGAGTAAGGTATTAGTTTTATAAGAAATTTTTAAATTTTTCATTATTCATTATTGACCTATGGTATCTATGTGGAATATAGTTTATTTGAAGGGGGAATTAAATCAAGCTAGGTCCATTTAACTTTGGATCTACCAAGCACGGTGAGGGATCAAATCTGGGATCAAATGTGAGGGATGTGAGGGATGAAATCTTTTGATACACAAAGCTCTTGGCACTTGGTAGATGTAGAGTTAAGATGGATGTGCCTTGGTAGATCTAGATTTAAGATGGATCTAGGCCGGTTGCACTAAGAGATGCTCTCCAACTCAATATGAAATATATGTTGTAATGTAAACATAAACTGGTTGCACTGCGAGAAACGCTCTCTAACTCAATATGAAAGATATGTTGTAATGTAAACATAAACATTTGGACATGATCAAATAAAAAATAAATGAATAAAATAAATTCAAAAAGTAAAATTAATAATCTACTCTTGGTGGTTTTGGGCTCCAAAATTTTGACAAATCATAATTTTGCTATGGTATTTGTTATGATGAAGCTTATTTTAAAACTTGAGAAAATCTATTATGGAATTTAAAAATAAGCTTCTAGAATTTTGACTTAATTATTAATAATTATTAAAAACTTCATTTAATTATAAACATTATTAAATGAATTTTAACATAAATTTTTATGACTATTCTAAAATATTCATAATAATATACATGATATAAAATATTCATATAATATACAAATATTTTATTTCAATAATAATATTTGAAATTTATTTCTAATATAATTAACTTTTTCTTTCTAATAATAATTAACTTTTGTTTTGGTCTTTTAATTAATTATTAACAAAAAAAAAAATCATATAAAATACTTATAAATGGTATGAAGTAATTTATGGTATTGATAACTAAAATTATCTATTGTATGCAGTCAAACAATTATTCAAAATCTCAAAATACATGTAATCTTTATATATTTAGTTAAATATTAATTTGGTTTAATAATTATTAATAATTAAAATATACATTATAATTTAGTGAAATTTTATGTTTTTTTTAAAACTTCAACCGTGTTTGCATTATTGATCGATGCCTAATACTATTTAGGCAAGACTGTTAGTTCAAGAATTACAGCCAAAGCTATAACCCGCCATCTAATACTATTTAGGCAAGACTGGTAGTTTAGGAATTACAGCCAAGGCAAGACTGCTAGTTTAGGAACTACAGCCAAAACTATAAACTGCCTTCTCGCTCTCATTAATAGGAACACATTTGGGCCCAAAGGTTCTTTCACATTCTGCAATACAGTTGGAGTCACGGGAGCTACTTCTGATCTCCCAACATCTGAATAGAATCTGCATATAAACCTGCTTCTGATAACTACTGATAAGTCCGTTAACCACCGACATATGGGTAGAAAGTGTTAGATTTACTTTGTGGGTTTTCCTAATTACTTTAAACCCTAACCAAGATCTACTCCTTTGTAAGAAATTGAAAATAATGCACAGTGGAACTTATAAGAAATTGAAAATAATGCACAGCGGAACTTACTTTCCATCTTCTAAAGCTCCTGGTCTTGACTTGAGTTTTTGGCTCTTGAATCCTTCCAAGAGCTTGCAATCATTTTCTCTGGCTATCCTTGATAGAGTATCAAGTCTTCAATGGAGCAGACTGTTTTCTGAGTTGATTGCAAGCCTTGGAGACTCAGCCCTTTTATAGCAGTCCTAATCCTATGGCAGCCAAAATTTGGCTGTCAATTGACAGCGAAATTTCAGCCCCAATCCTAGGGCAGCCGAAATTTGGCTGTCAATTGACAGCTAAACTTCAACCCCAATCCTAGGGCAGCCGATTTCGGCTGTCAAGAAATTTATTACTGCTATTATTTCAATCAATTATAATCGGTCCATTAACAATTATAATTGATTAACATTATTCTATATGTATTTGTATCCAAATCCTCATTAAATACGTTTAATGCCATAACTTAATTAATCACATTATTTGGCATATTTAATCATTACATAAACGTAATCTTGCTGACAGTATTTGATATCATAATCATAATGCACGCATGTCCAACCTAATTATTGTAATTAGACGTCTCTAAATCCAACACGATGTTGATGGCCAACGGAAATTTGAATGGAAGATTTATATATTTGGAGGAGTGCAATGTATGTGGTATGGACAAGTGCGTTGCTTAGATTCTTGTGGAATTAGATTTCTCGGGTGGTCTTCTTGTTGAATTGATTCTGATTTGGGGTGATTGTTCCCAACACCATAGATTAGACAACTAGGGTATTCCTTTCTGGTGTTTAGGGTGTCATTTGATAGGTCATATGCTTGCCAATTGTTCTCGGTGGTTTGAGGTGCTTTTCATGCTCCTAAAGTTATGGATTTCCTGTGGTTAGATTCTCGGGTCGGGCCTCGTGTTATCGTTTACGGAAAATTGATGATCCTATAGTTATTCAACCATCCTCTGCATGTACGTATCTACATCTTGGTACACCTAATCTATATCATATGATGGCAGTTCTGATGTGAATAAGGATTTTTTTACTAAAAAATCTCTAGATTTCTGGGATGCTCAAAATTCCCCATGTAGGAATACATTAATTAAGGTTGGTAACTTCGGGGTTTTGTCTATTTTTAAATCTCTTCAACATATATTATCTTGCTCTACCATGACTGATTCTTCCTGTCTGAGGGTATCTTTGGATATTCTTTTCTAATCCAATTAGGATGGACATGCTCACCCACCCTCGTCACTTCTGTCCTTGATTATCCATTTTGGTTCCTACTCGAGGGAGCTCTCCCGTACTAATTATGTTGGTAGCGATATAGAGTTTTGAAGATGCATTCTAGTTCTTAGCATTAGGCCATTAACCATTCAATCATTATTGTCTCATGTGAATTGTTTACCCATTAGTCTGAATTCTCGGTGGAATGTTACCACCAGGGAGAAGAGGCAGGGTAAGCTCAAAAAGGTTTTGCCTAGGGGGCCTAAACATTTTGGCACGTCAATAAATTTTCTGGAAGACTTTCACTCCAATATATCTCCTTCTCTTGGGGATTTTGTTACTTGAGCTCTTATAGATTATTCATCACTCGACAATAGCATCCCCCCTTGAAGATTATGTCATTTAATGCCAGGGGTTTGGGGAAATGCCCCTAAATGGAATTCCCTTCATTATTTGATCAAAGTGCACAGAGCACTAATCATCCTTATACATCAGACTATGGTAATATGGGCTAGGCCATATCTTTTGAAATTGTTTCCAGGGTGGCAATCTTGTTCGACAAATGCACATGGTCTATCAGGGGGTTTGGCTACTATCTAGGATCCCTTGGTCGTTAAATTTGTGGCTTTTAAAACTTTTGCAGGTATTTTTCTCTTGGCTTTTACTAGGGGACCAATGATTTGTTTCCAAATTTTAAATGCATATGCTCCATATGGCTCCAAATAAGAGTTCTAGAATCGAATGGTTTGTTGTGGTCTGTTAAAGATTCATTCTCTTATTTTGGTTGGAGATCTTAGTTTGGTTGTGGCTGAAGAGGCTATTTGGGGAACAAATTGCAAATTAGATCCTGGGGGGTTTCTTTGAAGAATTATTTGGATCGAATCACCATGTGGATATTATGTGAGGCCTTCTTATTCTACATGGAAGAATGGTCAACTTGAGGTCAATGGGATTGCGAAAAGATTGGATCATTTCTTGGTACATGAAAACATGGTGGAGCGGCTATGGGTGACATGTTCTTGGGTTGTACCAGCAATGATGTTTGATCATGATCCATTTTTGATCCAATGGTGTGGGGAATGTTACTAAAAAGGTATTCCCTTCAAATTTAATCATTTTTTGTTAAGGACAGTGATTTCGAGAATTTGTTACGGAATGCATGGTCAAAGGAGTTTCATCATAAGGAGACATCTAGTATGGATGTGGTGAGACAAAAATTAACTAAAGTAAAGAAGGTGGTTTAGAATTGGGAAAGAGAAAAGAAGAGGAATAATATTGATGAATTGATCGATACAGACAAGAAAATATCCATGATATCCAATCCATCTGATCCAGATTTCTTCAGTGTTGCACATAAGCAAATGATCGTGGATCTTGAAGGGCGCAAGCGGGTGATTTTAAAGCATCAAGAGGAGTGAAGGCTTAAAACTATTTGTGATGTAGGAGCATCTGGTCAACAGGGTAAAAACAGAGGGAAGGCAGACAAAGTTTCCAAAGAGGACTGGGAACATAGTTTGATGGATGGGCAGTAACACTGCCTTGGTTATTTTTTTTTTACTGTTGTCTTTATTTACTTATGCAATGTTTTCTTTAATTACCAGAAACAGAGAAAAGCAATAATATTATAGTTTACTTTTAATTAGGAACAGTAACAAATTAGTAATAGTTTTATTCTTGCCAAATAGAAACCGAATACGTCAGTTAACAACCAACAGCAGTTATGTAATAAGAACTACCTCTGTAAACAGAACGATAAAAAGAGCGGAATGACTCATTGAGAGGGTTCTGACTTCGTGAAAGTAAGCAGGAAGCGGAGATAATAAAGAAGAAGAATTTCTGAACATTCAAATGATAAATGTACTGTGTTCAATTGTGTGAAGTGCAGTGATAATTCTTTTTAAAGCTAGGTTGTCAACCAGAGCACGCTACAGGCGTTACGAAAGAAAGACAATAATATACAAGTGGAAATTCTACAGCAAACATACACGCCCGAACCCAGGTATGCAACATAATGCACAATCAATCATATTCATGGAATTAACATTCCACATTGTCAAGATACGTTGCTAGAAAAAGTATATTTGCATATAAAAGAAACCCTGTACAAATTCCATCGTTTACTGTCCAAAACGATCGAGCAACTCAAACCACAGGCGTAGCCATAATATTTACAGTGGAAACAATAAAAGATTACAGTCAAGGTTTGGCACCGAAACAAGACCGAAAGCCACGAAAGACAAGCATAACCCTAACAACCTAGGACTGCACATAGAACCGACCGCAAGGGTCTGAGAAGCCCATGACCAACAACTAGCGAACAGTAAAGAAAAGAACTACCCGAGACTTGCAGATTGTCGAGGACTCGAGGAGGGCCACTGTGCACAGTCCTCCCTGCAAGACAGCGAACAAAGGTGTTAGATGGTCGGCACACCTATGGAATAAACCAATATAAACAAAGGAACCTAAACACAGAAGTGAATGCGAAGTTGGGTTTACCTGTACACGGTGCCAACACCTCCATTCGAACCAGGAAGTATACCTGCCCATGAAGGAGCTAAAACGTAAGTAATGGAAGGAGGAGCGGATGAATCATTCTGACATAGAGAAAAAGCTTACCTGTATGGTTTTCGAAGTCATCCTCTGAGAGCATCGTTACCAGACCACCAGGAACCGGGCCACCGAGAAATCGTTGCAGAAGAGCACGAGTATGCACGCGGAATACAGTCACAGACAGTTGAGAATAAGAAGGCAAACTCAAGCATTAGCAGACAGCGAGGAGACAAACCCCAACCAACAAAATCAACCATAAAAATCGCTCGAACAGAAAGACCAACAAGGGTTTCAAACCAAATAGTTGAAGATGAGCCGAGAACTAATACAGAGACCCTAGCTACATAACAGAATTTTTGAAACTTACCAATAAACCGAGCAGACACCATTGACACCAGAAGGGCCGAACATAAACCAACAGTATTGTTGAAAACGTAACAAGGCATCGAACCAGTGCGCCAAGCCATTCAGTAAACCCACAAACAACCACGAAGGTCTCGCAGTTGCAGAGCGACGAAATAACACAATAACCAAATAGACAGAGTGAAATGAGCGCGAAGGGTCGAGGACCAAGCTAAAAGCCCTAAACCCTAGTGAGATTTTCGAGAAGCCCAGCTGTCGAATGGAGACGAGACGGAGGTACCAACCTTCATTAAACACAAATCCAACGTACCGATTCTGCAGATTGCACATATAATCAAACAATAAATAAACCCATCATAACGTTTGCCACGGTGGAATACACGTCAACCTGAAGAGCGTTGGGATCACGTGGGCTGGCCCCATCAAGTGGTATCAGAGCAGTTTTTTTATATATATAGAGGAAGATGGCAGAGGTGCAAGCACCAAGACGAGGATGTGGGAGAGGTGGGCGCCGAGGAGCGGATGAAGGACTGAGAGAGCAGGTTAGAGTTCTTACAGCTCGTTTGGAAGCAGTGGAAGCGGGTAGGCGAAGAGACCCGGAACTGGGAGATGACAGTGAGGAAGAAGCGGTAGCTGCTACAGACGGGTCAGATGAAGAAGCTCCAGAATTGAGACTACTGCGTTCAATTTTATTGGCCAGCAGCAAACCCAAAACAAAGATTTCTAATTACGATGGCAGTCTGTCTACAGATATCCTATTGGACTGGATAAGCGAACTAGATAAATATTTCGAAAATGAGGAAGTCAGGGAAGATAAGAGAGTCAACTTCGCTGCTACTAAGTTAAAGGGACATGCCCTCTTGTGGTGGGACAATGTCCAAGCAGATAGAAAAAGGTTGAACAAATTACCCATACGAAAATGGTCAAGAATGGTGGCAAAATTGAAAGGCAGATTTTTGCCGAAAGATTACCAGGTTGAACTATGTCGTCGAGTATAGAATTTGAGACAGAAGGGAATGACTGTCAAAGAGTATACGGAAGAGTTTTACCGGGTAAATCTACGTGCTGGTTATACGAATGAAACTCTAGAGAAAACAACGAGGTATGTCAATGGCTTGAGGATGGAAATTCTGGATGAAATCAGCATTCTTTCTCCCCGAAGTATTGAAGAAGCCTTTCAGAGTGCTGTGAAGGCTGAAGAGAAAATCAATCGGAAACAGAATAACAGGAGAGGGAGAGGGAATGGTAGAGGACGGGGACAGTCCTACGGTAGAGGAAGGACCATTGCGAACAGTGAAGAAGGCAGCAGTTCTAAAACTTCAGGGACAGCAGAGAAAGGAGACAGCACCAGAGGAGGTCGATCATATCAGCGAGGACGAGGGAATGGCCGCGAAAGAGGGACTAGTGTCCAGTGCTACAGGTGCCATAAATGGGGGCATCGATCCTTTGAATGTCCAGAAGTTGAACAGACAGGTCAGAGGGGAACATTTATGATACAGCCTGAAAAGGCTGAAGCACAACCACGGGAGATGGAAGACATGGCGGAAACGGGAGAAGCGTTGATTTTAAATAAAGTGTTGCTAAAACCAACCAAGGAGGTGGCTGAACCAACACAGCGAAAGGCACTGTTTCGGACAGTCTGTAAATCGCATGGAAAATGCTGTAAAGTGATAATAGACAGCAGGAGCACAGATAACTTGGTTGCCACTGAGATGGTGGAAAAACTGGGGTTGAAAAGGCTGAAGCACCCCACACCATACAAGGTGTCATGGCTACAGAAAGGCCACCAGCTGTTAGTTGATGAACAATGCGAGGTAGAGTTTCACATTGGCAAGTATCATGACACGGTGGTCTGTGATATAATGCCAATGGACGTGTGCCATATACTGCTTGGAAGACCATGGCAGTGTGATCGGAAGGTGACGCACGATGGGAAGACCAATTGCTATAAATTTACGAAGGATGGGGTTAAACACACACTTGTACCCATCAAAGAAGAAGAAACAGCAAAATCAAGTGGAACAAAGGCATTGTTAATTGGAGGAAAACAATTTGTGAAACAGGTGGAGGAAAATGCAGTTAGTTTTGCAGTTGTGAGGAGGATGAAACCAGTGTTACTGAACTTGGAAAAATCAGAACTGCCTAAGGAAATACAGGAGCTATTGGAAGAATTCCAAGAAATTGCGGCTGATGAGTTACCTGATAAGTTACCTCCTAAAAGGAGTATCAGCCATCACATTGATTTTATACCAGGATCAAGCTTGCCAAATAAGGCAACGTACAGGATGAGTCCGAAGGACAATGAAGAAGTACGCAAACAAGTACAGGAGTTGTTGGATAAGGGACTAATCAGAGAAAACCTGAGCCCCTGTGCAGTACCAACAATACTAGCACCCAAGAAAGGTGGAGAATGGCGAATGTGTACCGATTCGCGGGCTATAAACAAAATCACAATTCGATACAGGTTTCCTTTGCCTAGAATGGACGACATGATGGATTGTCTTAGTGGGGCAGCTTATTTTACGAAAATAGATCTGAAGAGTGGATACCATCAGATCAGGATTAGAAAGGGAGACGAATGGAAAACAGCCTTCAAGACCAACGAAGGACTGTACGAATGGCTGGTCATGCCATTTGGATTGAGTAACGCTCCGAGTACTTTCATGAGACTGATGAATGAAATGTTAAAGGAATTTATCGGAAAATTTGTGATAGTCTATTTGGACGATATTTTAATTTTCAGCAGGACGAAAAGAGAACACCTTCAGCATATTCGAAGGGTATTCGAAAAGCTACAGCAGAACAAGCTGCTGATCAATTTGAAGAAGTGCACTTTCTTACAGAAGGAGTTGATATATCTGGGATTATTTGTAGTTGCGGAGAACGAGTTAAAGATGGACCCAGAAAAGATTTCAGCAATTATGAGTTGGTCGTCACCTACAAGTTTGTTTGAGGTACGTAGCTTTCACAGTTTAGCAAGTTTTTATCGAAAATTTATTAAGAATTTCAGTGAGATCTGCGCACCAATGCTAGAGACCATCAAAAAGGCCAGCCAACCTTTTTGTTGGACCAAGGCGGCGGAAGACATTTTCCAACTTCTGAAGCGGAAAATAACGGAAAGGCCGATCTTGCGACTACCCGATTTTAGTAAACCTTTTCAGGTTCGTTGCGATGCAAGTGGGATAGCTATTGGCGCTGTGCTCAGTCAAGAGGATAGACCAGTGGCGTTTTTTAGTGAAAAACTAAATGAGAATCGGCAGAAGTATTCATCATATGATAAAGAGTTCTATGCAGTAGTCCAAGCTTTAAAACATTGGAGACACTACCTACTAGGCAACGAGTTCGTCTTGTTCTCTGATAATTCAGCATTACAATATGTAACGCAACAGCACAAATTGAACCATAAGCATGCTAAGTGGGTTGAGTACTTACAGAGCTTTACTTTTGTGTTAAAACACATAAGTGGGCAAGCCAACAAAGTGGCGGATGCTTTAAGCAGAAGAGCCTTGCTCTTACAGGAAAGTGGCATACAGGTGATGGGATTTGAGTATTTGAAGGATTTGTACCAGATGGACGCGGATTTCAAGGAAGCTTTTGAGGCATGCCAAAATCCTGTCTTAAGGAATACAAGCCCGTGGCTAGATTTCAATTTACAGGAAGGATTATTATTTCGACGTGGACAACTATGTATTCTGGATTGTTCGATGAGGGAAAATTTAGTAAAAGAGAAACACAGTGGCGGTTTAGTAGGACACTTTGGCGTTGATAAAACATTGGAACAGCTAGGACATTTTTATTACTGGCCAAAGATGAACCGGGATGTATAGAGATATGTAACCAGATGCAAAGTCTGCCAACTGGCGAAAGGACACAGCCAGAATACTGGATTATACACACCCCTACCAGTTTCAAGTAGACCGTGGGATTCAGTCAGCATTGATTTTGTCCTAGGATTACCTAGAACACAGCGGGGGTATGATTCAGTGATGGTGGTGGTAGACAGGTTCTCCAAAATGGCTCATTTTATTCCTTGCCGGAAAACTAGTGACGCCACGAATGTGGCACACCTGTTTTTCACGGAAGTTGTTAGATTACATGGCTTACCGAGGACTATTGTTTCAGACAGGGATGTGAAATTCACAGGACATTTTTGGCGCACCCTGTGGAAAAAGTTGGGCACGCAATTAAATTTCAGTTCTGCGTATCACCCGTAGACTGATGGGCAGACAGAGGTGGTGAACAGGAGTTTGGGCAATTTATTACGAAGTTTGATAGGAGAAAATTCACGATTATGGGATCGAGCTCTTGCTCAGGCAGAATTCGCATATAACGATTCGCCCAATCGGAGCACCGGATTTAGCCCATTTCAGATTTTGTATGGAATGCATCCTCGAGGGGTACACGAACTACGAGATTTAGGACAGCTAGAACGAAGAAGTGCAGATGGGGAGGATTTTGCTAAAGCCATGAGTGAACTTCATGAAAAGGTTAAGTTGAGATTATAGGACAGCACGCAGAAATACAAACAGCACGTAGACACAAAGCGACGGGACGTGCAGTTTGACGTTGGAGACGAAGTACTTGCGCACCTGCGTCGGGAACAGTTTCCTAAGGGAACCTACAACAAGTTGAAATACAAGAAAATCGGTCCATGCAAGATTCTGCGAAAGTTTTCAGCAAATGCGTATGAGATTCAGCTGCCACCGGACATAGGCATTTCGCCTATATTCAACGTGGCAGACCTGTTCCCGTATCATGCCCAGGCGGAAGATGGTAGTACGGTATAGCCAGAACGGGACACCCAGTTAGAGAACAGTCCTTGGAAGAAACAGTTACCTTCAGCCTGGACCCACGAGATTGAAGGGATCCTCAGCACCCAGGTAGCCAAAAGAACGCGCAGAAAAGAATATCTACGTTACCTCGTCAAGTGGAAAGGCCGTCCAATGGAGGACAGCTCCTGGCTCGACGCGACACAGATTCAAAAGGTTGGTTACTCGGTGGAGGAGCTCATGGAACGGAGCCATGAGTTCTCTTTTACCCCGGAAGCCTGATGCAGGACCATCTGGTCAACAGGGTAAAAATAGAGGGAAGGCAGACAAAGTTTCCAAATAGGACTGGGAACATGGTTTGATGGATGGGCAGTAACACTGCCTTGGTTATTTTTTTTTACTGTTGTCTTTATTTACTTATGCAATGTTTTCTTTAATTACCAGAAACAGAGAAAAGCAATAATATTATAGTTTACTTTTAATTAGGAACAGTAACAAATTAGGAATAGTTTTATTCTTGCCAAATAGAAACCGAATACGTCAGTTAACAACCAACAGCAGTTATGTAATAAGAACTACCTCTGTAAACAGAACGATAAAAAGAGCGGAATGACTCATTGAGAGGGTTCCGACTTCGTGAAAGTAAGCAGGAAGCAGAGATAATAAAGAAGAAGAATTTCTGAACATTCAAATGATAAATGTACTGTGTTCAATTGTGTGAAGTGCAGTGATAATTCTTTTTAAAGCTAGGTTGTCAACCAGAGCACGCTACAGGCGTTACGAAAGAAAGACAATAATATACAAGTGGAAATTCTACAGCAAACATACACGCCCGAACCTAGGTATGCAATATAATGCACAATCAATCATATTCATGAAATTAACATTCCACATTGTCAAGATACGTTGCTAGAAAAAGTATATTTGCATATAAAAGAAACCCTGTACAAATTCCATCGCTTACTGTCCAAAACGACCGAGCAATTCAAACCACAGGCGTAGCCATAATATTTACAGTGGAAACAATAAAAGATTACAGTCAAGGTTCGGCACCGAAACAAGACCGAAAGCCACGAAAGACAAGCATAACCCTAACAACCTAGGACTGCACATAGAACCGACCGCAAGGGTCTGAGAAGCCCATGACCAACAACTAGCGAACAGTAAAGAAAAGAACTACCCGAGACTTGCAGATTGTCGAGGACTCGAGGAGGGCCACTGTGCACAGTCCTCCCTGCAAGACAGCGAACAGAGGTGTTAGACGGTCGACACACCTATGGAATAAACCAATATAAACAAAGGAACCTGAACACAAAAGTGAATGCGAAGTTGGGTTTACCTGTACACGGTGCCAACACCTCCATTCGAACCAGGAAGTATACCTGCCCACGAAGGAGCCGAAATGTAAGTAATGGAAGGAGGAGCGGATGAATCATTCTGACATAGAGCAAAAGCTTACCTGTATGGTTTGCGAAGTCGTCCTCTGAGAGCATCGTTACCAGACCACCAGGAATCGGGCCACCGAGAAATCGTTGCAGAAGAGCACGAGTATGCACGCGGAATACAGTCACAGACAGTTGAGAATAAGAAGGCAAATTCAGGCATTAGCAGACAGCGAGGAGACAAACCCCAACCAACAAAATCAACCATAAAAATCGCTCGAACAGAAAGACCAACAAGGGTTTCGAACCAAATAGTTGAAGACGAGCCGAGAACTAATACAGAGACCCTAGCTACATAACAGAATTTTCGAAACTTACCAATAAACCGAGCAGACACCATTGACACCAGAAGGGTCGAACATAAACCAACAGTATTGTTGAAAACGTAACAGGGCATCGAACCAGTGCACCAAGCCATTCAGTAAACCCACAAACAGCCACGAAGGTCTCGCAGTTGCAGAGCGACGAAATAACACAATAACCAAACAGACAGAGTGAAATGAGCGCGAAGGGTCGAGGACCAAGGTAAAAGCCCTAAACCCTAGTGAGATTTTCGAGAAGCCCAGCTGTCGAACGGAGACGAGACGGAGGTACCAACCTTCATTAAACACAAATCCAACGTACCGATTCCGCAGATTGCACATATAATCAAACAATAAATAAACCTATCATAACCTTTGCCACGGTGGAATACACGTCAACCTGAAGAGCGTTGGGATCACGTGGGCTAGCCCCATCAATTTGGATTACAAGATGTGATACACATTAAAATTTTCCATATTTTTGCTTCGCAAAGGGGAAGAGAGAACCACTAGAGAAATATTGAGGTCTAAAATGAGCCTCGAAGGAATATTATAAAATACTAGTGGAAATAATAAAATAAGATTAGATTACCTCATCAAGTTTTGGAGGGGGAAAAAACTACTTTTTCAACTTATCTCCTTATGATTTTACTCAAATTTTGAGCAAGAGTACTCGTTGGATGCGTAATTTAATTTTGCATCCAAGGAGTGCCCATGTTACATACTTTCAATATGGACATGTGTCAAATTGATGTTGATAGTCAACCTTATTTTTCATTTAAAAATTTATTTTATTTTATTTTAAAAAAACATGTGTCAACTCGATGTTGAGTACACAAAAAAATTACACATCTTCCTCATACCGCACTATAAAATAAGTTTCTCAACACGATGTCCTAATACTTAAATTATCCTCATACTTAATTTGTACTTGCATTATACTTTGTGTCCAATCTAATATTCCTCCTTTACTTGGGTCACTACCAAATCTAAATCTCCATAATCTTGAAGAAACCCAAATTAACTTGTTCATAATCATATATACACTTTCACTTCTACCAAATTGGCATGGCGAGATTTTTAAATGTTTTATTTAAAAGTAAAACTATTCCTAACCCAAAGGGATAGCAATAGGTTCCCTTTCTATAATTCACTAAAGTTAAAGGTAACATGCTTTACAAACCAAGCCCACAGCGCCACTGCTAGCCTTAGGCACAATGCTATCTTGGATGTAAATTTCTCATTGTACATAGTAGCTAGTTTTACAAAAAAAACATGCTTTACAAACCCTAATAAATAATCAATAGAGTATATACACTTTCACTTCTACCAAATTAGCATGGTGAGATTTTTATTTAAAAATTAAAAGTAAAACTATTCCTAACCCAACGAAATAGCAATAGGTCCCCTTTCTATGCTTCCCTAAAGTTAAAGGTAGCATGCTTTACAAGCCCTAATAAGTAATCAATAGAGTTAAGAACCAGTTGTAAGCAAATAGTAGAATATAAGAAAAAATATGAATATAACATCTACGAGGTGAATGAAATGGTATAGTCAAGGGAATAGTTGTAAATATATTATTAATGTACTTTGCAGTTTGTGTTAATTTTTTGTGATGTTATTTTAATAATTATTGAAAGATTTAAAGGCAATATGGATTTATTAGTACGGAATGGTAATTAATATGGAAATATTTATAATGATTTTATGTTTAATATTTGAGTAGGAAAAAATGTATTGTTTAATTATTTGTTTTCAAAATGTTAACTAATATAAAATAAAGTAGGAAGTATTTAAGTGTCTTTGGAAGCTAGATGGGTATAAAAAATGTGATTGGTTAATAACTAATAGTTAAAGTGGAGAAAAAAATTAAACATCTTGTACAAGAGGTGGTTGTCTAAAGAAGGTTTATTGGTAAAACCAATTCTAAAAGCAATTCCAATCTATCGGATATCAATTTCCTAGATCTCAAAATGAGATTAAAAAAAATAAAAAAATTGGTGTTAGCTTCTTGGACAAAGTTGGAATTACCAAAAGCCCTTGGAGGATTGGGGTTCCAAAATCCTTCTCTTCTCAAAGGCTCATGTTGCAAAAAAAAATTAGAAGCTAATTGAAGGAAAAAGTTTTTTGGTTCACTTAGTAAGAGTTAAATATATATCCCTTCATAATATGGAGGATTGAGTTAAAATCACGTCATACAACTAAATTATGTCTCAATAATCTAGAAGGTTGTTACTAGTGCATTCCATCTAGTTGGCAATTAGTTGATTTGAAAAATTGGGAAAGGTAATAAAGTGCAAATTGGTCTTGACCTTTGGGTAGGGAGCAAAGATATGCACAGAGTTCCCTTACAAATGATTAAGGTGTTAAGGAACAAAGGTTATTATAATCTTCAATAGGTTGCAAATTGGGAAAGGACCACAACTTGGCAAAAACAATGATAATCTTCGGAAAAGCTTGGTTTGGTGGAAGAATATGTAAAGGAACGGAAAAGGTACACAAACATCTTGAAAGATTGCAATGTTAAACTCAGAAGAA
>APFE030502543.1:129445-171193 GCA_000404065.3 Pinus taeda | reverse complement strand
AGCGATTTAGGGAGCGCGCTCCCAAGCCGCTCCCGCCCGGAGCGCGCTTCGGGAGCGGGTTCGAAGGGGGGGGGGCGCTCCCCCGCAATTATGCCATGACATCAATGGTCTTGACATCATCAACACTGCTTCACGACCTTCCCAATTCATTTTTAAGGTACTTTTGACTTCAACATATTGTTGACATATTAGTGATACTATGTTCTGATCTGAGCACCATGTTATTGAGATCATAATCATAGACATAATTCGAGACTGTGACAAGTATATTGATATGGCACTGCACAGTGATGTCTATGTGCATTGTGTAGAGAGGCAATGTATTGAGAGCCCAAACTTGTCAATGAATAACATAACTAAACTGTGGGAGGCACTATATAGGTAGACTGTCTCATCACCTAAACTGCCTTGATGTAATAACTATATTGAGATAGTGATGTGCATTGTGTAGAGAGGCAATGTATTGAGAGCCCCAACTTGTCAATGAATAACATAACTAAACTGTGGGAGGCACTGTGTGGAAAAAGTCCCGAAAAAATTGGGATTTATTCCTAAAATTATGATTTTTTGGGCAAAAGGTTTAAATCGGGTGACTTTTTGGCGATTTTTTCATAAACGAAAAAATCGCGATTTTATCGAAGTAATCCCGATTTAATCGCGAATCGATGGAAAAAATCGGCATGAATTTTTTTCGTGGATAAAGAGCCGCAAAGGGTGATTTCAGTTTAGTTTTTGCTGTGCGTTTTCATTGTTCGCTATTTTGGCTGCTGTGAAGAATCGAGAGAACAAGGGTTACATTCCAAATTGGCAAATCCAACTTCCGTTTGCAACTGCCATTGCGTGGAGAGGAGCCGACAAGGTATGTCCACAGTCCATTGTCAACACTCAACAGTCACAATTAAACAGTTCTGAGTTTATAACTTGACACCAAACCCTTAATTCACTGACAAAAAAACCCATGTAGCCAAACTTTAAACCCTTTCTTGTGGCTGAGTTGGACGGTTGTGCACAGAGACAAATTTCCAAACCATGTAAGTCAGATTTGGGAGCTGATTAAGTGCATCTGTTATTGCTGAAGGTAACCATATATTCCTGTAGTTTTCCTGAGATATTTAATTTTAATAACATCCCACTTTTTGAGAAAGGAAAGTACACAGGTATGTGAATTGCCCTCTTGACAGAATACAACCATAAAAGGAAACGTCCATAAAAAAAACCTCAAATCTGTATTGTACACTTTCATGAGACACTGACTGCACCCCTTAAATGGAGTACAAAACTATTTTTGTTAATGACTATGCCTAAACAATAGGCCACTTATTCAAAGGTATCTCCAATAGCAGTGCACTAGCAAACGTTTATCCTACACTATCATGAAAAACCTACTGTACCCCTAAAACGGAGTACAAAAACTAAGTTTGCTAATGACTATGCCTAACCAATAGGCTACTTATTCAAAGGTGTCTCCAATGGTAGTGCACTAGCACAAAAATCAAACTAAGATCTAAAATTCTCATATGATGATGCAATAATAAAATTGTGATGTTTGCCAAAAATTAGATTTAAATTGCACCAACTTTCATCTCTTTCTCTGATGACTTTGTGACCTCTTTGATAGCATTTGCCAAGTATTCAACATTGCCAGTAGTAACACCTGCCATACTGTTTTAAAAAGAAGCCAGTTAAAAACATTTTAGCTATAACAAGAGACAATACATGCCCAATAGAAAGTCAGAAACCCAACTATTGATTTGCACTTTTAAAAGTGCTACAGCATCCAACTCTGCACAAACTTATCCACAACAATCTGCATCCCATGCTAGTAAACGTACCTCTACAATTAGCCAGATTTATTCACAGTAATTATTTAAATAAATTCAAGAAAAAACTTATGATAACCAATTAATTTTTAATTCAAAAGCAAATTTTCTTTGATGATTATGGCAAATCAACAAAAGTCTATTCAATAAGTTCTGCCATCCATCTTAAAATACCTGAAGGAAGACTTCATTTATTTCATCCACATATTTTAAAGGGTTATTAAATAACCAAGCAACCTATCCTTGTTAAATCCATTGTTTTCTTCAAAAAAAATCTCTTCTTACAGTGACATTTTGTTATGTCATTAAATTGATGGATCATTGCTACTATTTTGATGGATCATTGCTAATTTAATTTGTTTCAATTTTTTTTGTGCCCAGGTTTAAACTTTAAATGCAAGCTCAAAGTTTAAAACAAAATGCCAAGCATTTTGGATTCTATGTGGGAGTTTGGTGAGCCTAATGCTACACCCGAAATTGGGGGGGTCAATAGAATGTATTTGACTTGCAAGTTGTGTGGCAAGCATATGTCAGGAGGCATCAACAGATTAAAATTCCATTTGGGGCAAATTCCGGGGCAAAATGTTGAACTTTGCTAAAAAACAACTCCAAAAATCATCCGATGGGCCATTCAATCATTGATGGATAAAGAGGATGGAAAAGACACCAGGGCAGCACTAAGAAACCAACCTGTAGGGGGCTCAAGAGTGGGGGGAATTGAGAGTGGCAGTGCTTCTACAGCAGCATCACCTTCCTCACCCATGGGTACTCATCCTTCTATCTCATCTTTTTTTGTTCTTTGAACAACAGCTGGTTCACAACCTGGGATCAAATCATCAATGAAAAAAAGGAAAAGGCAGAAGCTGATAGGTTGGTTAGTAGTTGTCTTCTATGGAGTGATGTTCCTTTCAACATTGCCAAGACAAACCCATTCTACCAGCCTATGTTTGATGCTGTTGCTGTCGTTGGCCCGGCGTACAAAGCCCCCACCTTTGCAGAATTGAGAGGGCCTCTTCTTCAAGATGAAAAGACTGATTGCACTGCTAGATTGGCAGAGTTTAGGGCATCATTGGAGCACACTGAATGCACAGTCATGTCAGATGGTTGGACTGACCAGAAGGGTAGGACCCTTCTTAACTTCTTGATTAGTTGTCCCAAAGGGACAATGTTTATGAAAATGTATCTACACACATTAAAGATGCACGTACATTATGTGAGTTGTTGGACCTCTTCATTCAGGAAGTAGGCCCAAGCAATGTTGTCCAAGTCATAACGGACAACGCTGCAAATTATGTTGCAGCTGGCAAGATGCTTATGGAGAGGTATCCTTACTTGTTTTGGACACCTTGTGCTGCTCATTGCATTGACTTTATGTTGGAGGATATAGGTAAGATTCCTACTGTGAGGGATATTGTTGAATCATCCAAGAGCATAACAAAATTTATATATAATCATTCATCTGCGCTTAGCTTGATGAGAAGATTCACCAACAACAAAGAGTTGGTGCGGCCTGCCATTACACGATTTGCCACTACTTTCATATCTCTTCAGTCTCTGTTGAATTCTATGTGGGAGGTGAAGAGCATGTTTCTCTCAGCGGATTGGCGTTCTTTATCTATTAGCCACAAACCGGAGGGAGAGGGCATATGCAGACTAGTTTCATATGATTAGAGCTTTTGGGCAAGAGTAGAGGTGTGTGCCATTTCAGAACCTTTGGTAAAGGTTCTTCGATTGATTGATGGAGACAAGCCCACAATGGGCTACTTGTATGAGGCCATGGATAGGGCCAAAGAAGCCATTCGTGTTTATTATGCAGATAAGGGAGACGAGCAGTTAGAGAAACAACAGGTCATATGGAGAGTGATTGATCAGCGATGGAACAATACCCTCCATCGCCCCATTCATGTTGCAAGTGTCTACCTCAACCCTGCATTTTCTTATGCTTGTGGTTTCAGATTTGATGTTGAGGTGATGGATGGATTCTTCACTTGTGTCGAGAGAATGGTGTCATCTGAGCAAGAATGTGAGGATATTTCTAAAGAAATGGAGGTCTATAGGATGGGAGGTGGCACATTTGGTTTTAACATGGCTATTAAGAATAGGACAACCAAAATGCCAGGTAAGCTTCAGTTTGTTTCAAACTTTCAAGTTTAGAATTTCAATGTTTGTTTTTTATGTTTTGAAGAAATTTCTCATTTCCCACCCTGGTTTTCAGTTTCACCTTATTTCTCCCATATAGTTAAATGCTCTTTCCCATATCCATACATTCAACAACTGAAAAAATAATTTTTTGCTGAAAACACAAATTCTGGAAATTTTACAGAATGCTGGAAAATGCAGAAATAAAAAATCAGCAGGTACAAACAGTCATTTAACACATTTGAACACAGTGATTTTGGTCAATGTGACCCTGGAAAAACCCCCTACAACTCTTGGGGAAAACCAGTTCGAGAGCTCTTCTTTATTTCTAAAAATGCATTTTTTACAGTGAGAAATATTCAGCAAAAAATCAGCAAGCAAATTTACAACTTATCTTTTTTCCCGTGCCTCACAGCAAATTGGAAATTACAGAAAACAAGACAGTAATAAATGTTGTACGGCCTCCTTGATTTTCGTGCCCACTTTCAGCCTTAAATGTTATTGTATGGCCTGCATTAAATGCATTGTACTGACTGCAATAAATGCGTTGTACGTACCTCGATTTGCGTGCAGAAGAAAATAGCAAACTGCTCCTCGATTTCTATGCAAACCACTCCTTGATTTCTGTGCAAACCAGCTATACGAATTTCTAGAAAGTCGTGCCAAAATCATCCTTTCACTGTGTGTTGAATTAATTGTACAAATTTGCTCAACTTCTGCCTTGGAATGTGTGCCAAACTGTTGTCTCATTCTCCTCCTTATCCAGAAATCTCCCTTGCTCTCTTGCTCTCCTTCTCTCAATTTGCTCATGAAAGAATGAATGACCTCTTGTCTCATTTTCCTCCTTTAATCTAATCCTAAGTGACTTTTGGGTAACCTCTAAATCTAATGGCTGAAATAGATTGAGATCTAGGGCTGAGATTAAATGCTCATTTAAATCTCACTTTTTATTTTTTAACTCACCCCACTTTAATAAAGACCCACTTAGTCATTTATTTCCAAGTCACTTTTCCTTTCTAATTTTACATTAACTTTATTAAAGTCACTTTAAAATTAGACTTTAGTAACTTTATCACTTAAAGTCACTTTTAAATTAGATTTAACTTTTATAAAAATTATAAAGTTACTTTAGGAGAAAAATTAAATTCTTTTGGACACTTTTCCCTAGGCCAAAGATCAAAGCCTTAGGGAACCACCTGTCCTCCAGTACCAAATTTCAACAACATCCTCCTGAGATTTTATTGGTCCACACGCGTGCCAATCCCATCCTACCAATTGTGCGCTTGCATGGTCGACCTTGTACACTGACTGTGCCAAGAGACCTCAAATTTTTACTTTTACCTTCATAACTTTGACTGTCAGTAACTTTCTATCTAGGAGATATTTTTCAGACTTCCATAAACCATAGAAAATCTCTTGTCGAGCTCTATCCACCTGAAAAGTTTGCAAGAGTTGCTGAGATGATCAATTAAACTAAAATTGACTCCAAAGCCTCTACACCTTGACCATTATTCTTACAACCACCTATGCCTTTTTCATCATCTTCTTTGCCTTTGACATCAATGACAACATACTTCTAACATTCTTCCCCTTTGGAATTGATGGCAACACCAAAAACACAAGCATATAAACAAATTTACTTCTCTATCTACTCATACTTCTCCCTCTTTTGGTACTTCTCCTTCTTTGTTGCACCTCTCCCCCTTTGACATCAGTGGCAAATAAATTAATGTGCTCTACCTACAAATGATCTCCCCTTATCTTGTTGATCATGTGGACTTGGCAGCCTTCATTTGATATATTGAGTGCTCGGTGGTTGCCTTTTCTCCTCTTGAGGAAGATCTAGTGGAGGGAGTTAAGAGGAACTACTCCCAATCTTTGCCTTAAATACACAAATTGATATCTTGGAAGAGATTTGGTGAATATATCAGTTACCTACTCTTTTATAGGGACACACTCCATCTTGATAATCTAATTTGCAACTTACTCTCGGATGAAATGGTATTTGATTGGAATATGTTTTATCTTTGAATGTAAAATAAGGTTGTTGGACATGCTGATGGCACTTGCATTATCACAAATGATTGGGATAGGTTGATCCTATAATACTTGTAAATTTTGTAAAGTCTACTTCATCCATAAGAGTTTAGTGCAACAAGAAGTTGTTTCTATGTATTCTTCTTCAGGAGTAGAGATAGAAATTGAGGCTTGCTTCTTGCTCAACCATGAAATAAGACATTCACCAAGAAACAAAGAACCACCACTAGTTCTCTTTTGATCATATACATCACCTTCCCAATCAACATCAGTAAAAATAGTTAGTGAAAAATATTTACCTTTTGGGGCACCAAAGTCCATAGTCCATTACGGCTCTAATATATCTAAGAATTATCTTGTTAGTTTGGAAGCTCTATGAAAAAATCTAACCATGGGACTAGATTCCTCTTTTCGAGATGACCAATTTTGACTATTGAAGCGCTCAATTTGGATAAGAGAAAGTGTATTTTTTAATTAAGAGCCCAGATGTGCATATTTGATCAGGTCTACCCTAAAGAAAATTGGACACCCTCGGAAGGCTATAAATACAAGTGACTTCAACCTCATTTGGATATCATCATGAGACATTATTCTATTTTTGTTTCTTGGTTTTGGCTCGCATAGGTCTAAGGCACGTCTGCAGAGAATGGGTTCGCATGAAGAAGAAATTATAGGGTCTGAAGATCACGTTTATTGTTTAGGGTTTTGGGCCTCAATCGCGAGCATGACACCGAGAGATATCAGCTACAATAGCTCATTGGATAGCTCATCCGTGCGAATGAATATTTTCATTCGCTTGCACAACATGTCCTCCATGCGACTTGCATCTTTGGTTTCTAAGTAATAGTCGCAGGCTTTCCAAAAGGATGATTTTGATTGTAGTCGTTGGATTACAGGCTCAATGGAGTGATTGGAACCTCCCAATCACGCGCATGAATCCTCCTTCATGCGATCGGGACCTAAATGTTGAATTTTCAGTTGTCTGAAGTTTCCGCTCGTTGACCCTAGTGTTTGACAGTTGACCACAGACAATGACAATTCATTACAAGCTTCTGAATCAGGGTTTGAGTATAAGAATTGTTGGTTTCATTTCATGGATATTGTTTAGTTGATCTCTTTTGGATAGTTGTATGGCTGAAGATATGAATCATTGTACTCTCTTTTGTTGAATCACTTAATGAAAATCTAATAAGAAGAAGATTTTGAAATGCTTTTCCCATAGTGGGTTTCTCCCTGGTCTCTGACCAATCCTAGTGTCTCTATTTTTGAATATTTCTCTTCTATGTTCATTTATGTTCCGCTACATTGATGATGATGATATTTTTCTTTCTATATAGTTGCATATGTTGTTGAATAATGATGCAAATCTTAACAATGTTATTATGTTGCGGGTGAATTTAATGTGTAAATGAAGCAATTCAATTATCAAAGCAAAGAACAATCTAGCCCTAAAAAAAGTTAACATGGTATTAGAGCTAGGTTGAAGAAAATTCATGGATATCACCCCTATTATGACACCATTTATGGAAGCAAGAGAGGACGAAGGAACCTAAAATAATACTAGGGTTTGAAGGAAACCCTAGGAAATTTTATTATTAAAGTTTGATGAATACTATGAGGTTAGGGTTTGGAAGAAACATTGGTTTATGGCAAATATTTGAGATATGCAATTTAGAAACCCTAGCATGGTCAATGTGAATATGCTTAATCACTCGTGACATATTTGATGAAGCCCTAGATGGGACAATTTCTATTAGGCCTAGTTACTAATGAAGTTGATGAATATATATTAAAGGAAACAATTGGACAATGGACAGTGATGGCTCTTGAAGGCTGGTTCAAGAGGGAGATGATTACCTCTCATTAAAGATAAGTACTTTTCGATTTATGATGCTCTTTTATGTCTTTACTTTTGTTTCGACTTATAGATATGATTATTGTTTTCATTATTATGTATACTTCCTGCATGTATATTTGAGTATTTGGATGCTTTTAACCTCCTGATGTGTTGTGATAAGTGGATCCTTCTTGAGGATCATGGATAATGAAAGAAGAGAAGAACTAGTGTTGGAAAAGGTAAAGAGGCACCTTACGAAAAGGTGACAAATTCCTACAAGCTGCCTATGTAAAATAAGAAGGTGCACGGGAATTTGAATACTACAAGGTATGCATGGTATATTGTTTCAATGTTATGTTTCAGGTGTAATATTAGATGGCAAGGTAAGGCCTAAGGTATGATGAGAAAGTATCCTTCACAAATGGTCCATGCATGCAAATGAAAGTGATTTGGATTCATGTTTCTTATGATGAAATAGTGCACTTGGTATTGAACAAGTATCTTACTTCTTAGACATGATGAATTTCTTGATTTTATAAAGCTACTTAATATTTATCCCATAAAGGCTAGAACATTGATTCTAATAGATGGTAACTTGGTACTATTGATAATGTTTGTGAAAATCATGGTAGCCATGATGATAAAAGTGTAACAATGAGATTGATATTCAAGATCTTTTGTTGATCGTGGTTTTGTCTTGATGAACTTGGTAATTATGCCATATGATATAATTGAATGCCTTGACTTGATGGATTGACTTATGTGATAAATAAGTGATCGTGTGATCATCATTCTTGAAGTATACTCCTATTCGATATTTGGTACTAATTGTTGATGAAATATTGATGTCATGATGCTAACATGATATGTCCGTAATAAATATGTGATATAGTCTAACTTTATGATCTAGAAAATAGGTTGATGCATAGACAGATTGATGGCTTGAATGAATATGACTGAAGTGGCTTCCCATTTAGAGGGAGAATCTCTCCATAAGATCCTCACTACTATTATCATTTGCATTACATGTATAGAATATTATTTATTTTTGAAGTAAGATTTATGGACATGAATAGACATATATCTGATATTGGTGGTCTACAACAAAAGTTCTGGTCTAAAAAGAAAGATTTTTCCTTTAAGCCTCAACCACACAAAAGAAGGCCTATGGATGTGGTTATGCCTGTATGACATAAAAGTGATTTTTTGTGCAAGATTCACCTAAAGGATGTCAGTCCTATAGACATGGAGCAAACAACAAAAATTTTAATGAGCAGGGAAGTTTGAATGTTTGACTTACTAAACTTGTGTTGTCAAGTGACCGAGATATGCATATCAATATGTTATTATGATTTAACCATTGAGGCTTGTGTATGACAATACTTAATAACAATTGCAAGAGTTTCACTAGATTTGGTTTATTGATATAGATAAGCGGCGTTTGGATTTTTGACATGATGCTTGATAATGATTCAGAACTTTGACTTGATGTTGAGATATGTTTTGAGCTATAGATATCTCTTTGATAGCAAATTTGTGTTTTGACCTGACGACTAATGATTTGATTTGATAACTGATTATCTGCCTTGATAACGTTGCTATATGGACATAGTGACTTTTGATGACTTATGTTGATATTCAATAGATATTATGTGTTTACATCATTAAATTTGACACATTGGTTGAAATATAAACAATTGTGATTCAATATGAAGTAACCTCACAATAAACGAATGAAACCTGCAGGACTTATCCTTGGTGTATGCATTTGCGTCTAGTGAAAGAAATGGTTTATATTATTATCATGAGGATGACTTGATGAATTTTGGTTTGATATTGCTTGGTAGATGAATATAGATAAAGTAATATCTTGATATTTGGATGTGAGCTCTACCTATCGTCTGGTCTAAATAATTTGATATAGTGATATTGATGAGTTCGATATTAGTTTTTGATCTGGCATCTAAAGGTTTGATAAGTTGACTTAGTTGATTTAATTGCACAATATTGATCTATGTAAGGTTGAAAATATTGGTTTGGTAAAGTGTTATGTTTGTAGAAATTATTGTATGAAGCAAGCTCCCCGAGCCTGATATGTCCAATCATCTTATGAAGCCAAGAAGATGTGCCCATCCAAACCTCTACTTCAAAAGTGGTCCAAGGTATGACTTTGATTTTGGTTTTTATACACTGATGGTTTATTCTTGATAGGAAATGAGCCTCTAATGATCAAAGTAAGAAGGAGTTGGCTTCTGAAGCTTGAAATAATGAATCATGGCATGCTGAATTACTTTCTAAAGTTTGGCAAAGAAAATATATATCGTAAAGTTATGGAAGAATTTTTGGAAAGTGGAAATGAAAATCCTTGGACATTCCAATTGAATTTCAAGAAGTTGTGAAGAGATATTGTTTAACTTGACTTAGCAACCGAAAGTTGATTGAAGCATTGATGTTTCATTTGAACACCCATCTGTATATATGTTGTGTATAGAACCTGAGTAAATTCATGATTCAGCCGCTTCATACACATTAAGTTGCCGCCAAGCACCCTTCGAGATATTTGCATGAGATGATCTATTTTTGGTCTGAGACATTCTTCCTATGATATGTGATTGTATGGATGTACTAATTTTGTTTGGGATCACTGTTGATGAGATAAACACATTCATATGTTTCCTTAATATGAGATCTTCCATGATTTTTTGGATGAGAAGTATGTAACTTTAAGTAGGGCTAGTTGTGAGGCAGAATGTAGAAGATCTTTAGAGAGATCTTTGAGCAGAATTTGGATATGGCGAGGATACAATAATAATGAGTAGGATTTGATTGGTAGATATCTTTGGTTGGTGTTGTTGTACAAGAAAATCTTAGGCTTGGGGCTGCTACCTCCGTGAGAAGGAGGATGATTATGGTATCCTTTTTGTGATATATATATATATATATATATATATATATATATATATATATATATATATATATTATATAATATATATATATATGTTCTAATACAATATCTGATTTGATGTCATGTATGAATAGGAGATAGTTTCTATTGAGAAATCATGATTACCAAATATGAGTATGAAGTTATGTTGTTGATCTATAGAGATCATCGCTGATCGAGGACACTCAACCAGCTCTTCCTCCCTATTTGAGTTCCTAGGGTGTGGAATTGAGATGGAGGGGTCTTGGGTTTGAGGGATCTCTAGACAATAGGGTATCACCCCTATATGTTACCCATAAGGTTGTAGATGTTTCTCCCCTATCTTGGACTTTGTAGAGTATACCCCAGTTGGCATCATACCCACAAGTCAGGCTTGTTGAGATTGTCCCTCCCCATCTGGCCAACAGGTTGAGGAGGCTTGGGGCATGTGATCCTTACCATTTGGTACGTTAGGTATCTATCCCAAGCTCGAATTATGATGCAGATGTTCTACAACATGACTATTGTGGGTCATTGCTGGGAATATTGGCAGGCAAGAGGATGGGTTGAGATGTGCTCCCCTATATCACCTATTGCTCAATATGGGGTCATATATGTTTAGCTCCCCCATGAGATTATGGGTTGAGATGTGCTCCCAGATGTGGTTTCGGGTTGAGATTTTCTCCCTAATGGTATTCACTCTGATGATGAGGTCGTAGAATTGGATCCCTACTGATGTTTCTTGGGTGGTAGCATTGGGCTCCCCGCTAGTAGTGATTCTGGGTGGTAGCAGTTGCTCCCCAATGAATAGAGGGTGATAGATTATGCTCTCCTCCGATATCAAATTATTCTTTTTTTAGATTCGACAATGTTCATCATATGATCATAGACAATCAAGAGATAGGTAGAGATGAACCGAGATGAGCAGTGACGACATTTGATGATGAGATACTTAACATGGAATATGACTTGATGACAGGATATTTGCGATGATTACATGATGCAGTTGTAATTTCTCCTTAGATGAGAGGGATTGTTAATTTGGAAGCTTAGTGACAAATTCCAAACATGGGACTAGATTCCTCTTTTCGAGAGGACCAATTTTGACTATTGAACCGCTCAATTTGGATAAGAGAAAGTGTATTTTTGAATTAAAATCCCAGATGTGTATATTTGATCAGGTTGACCCTAAAGAAAATTGGACACCATTGGAAGGCTATAAATATAAGTAACCTCAACCTCATTTGGATACCATCATGCAACATTATTCTATTCTCTTTCTTGGTTTTGGCTCGCACAACTCTAAGGCACGTCCATGGAGAATGGTTTTGCATGAAGGAGATATTGTAGGGTCTGAAGATTGAATTTCTATTTTAGGGTTTTGGGCCTCAGTCACAGGCATGACACAAAGATATATTAGCTTTACTAGCATGTTGTTCATCTCAAATGTGCGACTGAAGCTTTTCAATCGCTCACACAACACGTCCTCCATGCGACTAGCATCTTGGGTTTCTAAGTCACAGTCGCAGGCTTTCTAAAGACTGATTTTGACTACAATTGTTGTCTTACATGCTCAATGGAGTGACTGGAACCTCACAATCGTGCACATGGCTCCTCCTTCATGCGACTGGAACCTAAATGTTGAATTTTCAGCTGTCCAAAGTTTTCACTCATTGACTGCAATATCCGACCATTGACCACAAATAGTGACCGTTCATTATAGGCTTCTGAATCATGGTTTTAAGTATAAGCATCGTTGGGTTCATTTCATGGATATTATTTAGTTTATCTTTGCTAGATAGTTGTATGGATGAAGATATGGATCATTGTACTCTCTTTTGTTGAACCATTTAATGATAAACTAATAACAAGAAGAATTTGAAAGGGTTTTCTCCATAGTGGGTTTTTCCCTAGTCTCCTACCAATCCTGGTGTCTCTATGTGTGAATGTTTTTCTTCTATTATTCCTTTATGTTCTGTTGCATTGACGATGATGGTATTTTTCTTTATATATAGTTGCATACACTGTTGAATAATGATGCAAATTTGAATAATGTTATGATGTTGCGGGGTGAATTTAATGTGTAAATGAAGCAATGTAATTATCAAAGAAAAGAAAAATATAGCCCTGAGAAAAATTAACACCTTTTTACTGCTAGAAGATGACTCTGTCTGGGGGCTACTTGAAATCTTCTAACAATACCAATTGCCTGCATGGTGTCTGGTCTTGAGGCTGTCAAATATAGGAGGTTGCCAATAATAGATTTGTATAAAGTATGATCCACCTTTGGTGATTCATCAGTCTTGCTAAGCTTTCATCCAGTAACCATTGGAGTGCTTACCAAAGAACATTCCTTCATGCCAAATTTCTTCAAAACATCCTTGAGGTACTTTCTCTGTGAGATAAAAATTCCTTTGGAAGAATGCGTAATATGTAAACCAAGGAAATAAGAAAGGTATCCAAGCATAAGCATCTCAAATTCAACCTTCATATAATAATAATATCAATACTATATTAACGCACCGAAATAAGCAAAGAAACCGAGAACTGTGTGACTAAGGTTTGTGTGAGCTCTGCGACCTCCCCTCGGTGCCTCTGATTCTAGCCTTCGGGGCCCTGCCAGCCATGGCACATCCGCTACAACCTCCTGGCGCCTGCTCCTTCAAGGGTATGCTCTCTAGTCGGTTGCCAGATTAGGCTTCATTCTTCACAAAGTTTTCCTCCATCTTTGCCTTCTGCATGCCACCAGGAGGAAGCTCTAACAAAGAAGAAATTACTCATCCACAACAAAATGAGAAGCCAAAAAGGAATGAAAACACCATGAAAAGGTCAACCAAGGATACTCAGGTAGACAAGAGCAAGGTCGCAGACTTTCCCTTCCCTACTAATGTCAATCCTTCAAAATCATAGGAGAAGTTGCCGGATCAATCGAGTAAGACTAATAATAATTGTAACCCCAAAGCTAAGAAAATCATAGAACTGGAAATCCAGGACCCTGGGGTAGCTGAATATAGAGAATACATGTAGGAACACGCAGTTATATGTAAGTTCATGGGATTATGGCCAACTGAAAGAGCCCTGAATTGGTGGATTCAGAGCAAATGGACACCCAAAGGGGAGATCAAACTTTAGTTGGGATCCAAAGAATTTTTCAGAGTCATCTTTGACTTGCTAGATGATAGAGACAAAATTTTTGAAGGAGGACCCTATTTCTACAACTCAACCAGTTTATACATGAGATTCTGGAGGGAGAAATTCACACCGAAAAAAGAGGATTTCACTAGGGTTCCAGTCTGGGTACGCCTCTACTCCTTACCAACTAATTATTGGGCTCTTTCAGTCTTAAAAGGAATAGGAGATCAGTTGGGGGAGTACATCAAAATTACTGAAGGCACTAGAACAGGACACTATGTTTCCTATGCCCAACTCTGCATATACATAGACGTCTCCAGTGCTCTGCCAAAAGAAATCAAATTAATCTTTAGGGATGAAGTCTAGTTGCAAAGTATAGACTATGAAAATATACCCCTCCGATGCAGAAAGTGTCATGATCATGAGTATGAGCATGTTTTCTGAGACTGTCCCATGAATAAAACCCCCCAAACACCAGAGCAATCAAATAAACTAAAAGACAGTGAAGGTTTTACCAAAGTCATCTCCAGGAACAAGAATAACAGGAAAAAGGCTATCCCCAAGAAAAACCTATCTAAAGGAGCAAGCCAGAATCAGTTCAATGTACTGAATAGTACCCAAGAGCAAATGGATCCTAATGAATTGATAGCAGGTGAAGAGGGAGAGGAATTAACGAACCCAGTAGATAGCGAACACGATGAAAGGGACACAGGTAATACCAATAAAAGAAAGAAGCAACAAAAAGAGGATACATAAATGCAACAAGTAGAAATAGAGGAAAATCCAGAGGAAAACACGATAGAGTAAGCTTTCTAGGGGGTAGACCTTGCAACAATTGCAAAGGAATGGAAACAAAAAGGAATAAATGCCATATCAGAACAAAAACTACAAAAAATCGAAGGAGCTTATCTCCTCCAAGAAGAATTAAAGCTCAAAACCCACTATCTAGAACAAGAAAGCATGGTTTCAAAAGGCCTATTATCCAATATACCAATAGAATAACTCAACCTCAAAGGTTTAAGAAGAAAGCGAGGACAAAAGGCCACTAGTCAGCTCCTTCAAGAACTGGGTGCCAAGCTATCAATGAAGGAAAGGTAAAGCCTCTTGTTCTATACCCATATCCATGTCAATGAATTGCATCTCTTGGAATATTAGGGGACTTAATAGTCCTAGGAAGAAACACATCTTAAAAACTAGAATCCTATATGATCACCCCAACATCCTTCTTATTCAAGAAACTAAACTTGACTCGACTCACCCTCCCCTCCTTCTCAACTCATGCTTCAAGCCTTACATCTCCTTGGCTAATACGGCTTCAGGTACAATGGGGGGCTTAATGACTTTTTGGAAAAACTCTAAATTCGACCTTATTTCCTCTCTAGCCACTCACCATTCCTTATCTATAATCCTGAGAATCATAGGCACTAACGAGACCATTTACATGACCAATATTAATGCCCCGCACAAGGTGATATACTGTATCAAAATGCTCCAAACCTTATCCAATCTCCTTGACCCTCTACACCATCCCCTTAAAATCATAGCTGGTGATTTTAATATGATAACTAACTTATCTAAAAAGAAATGAGGAATCAGGAAGTTAGATAAAGACTCTGAGGTTTTACTTGCCACCATTGAAAACCTCAACCTCATCAACATTCCCACTAGCAAAGGCTTATTCACCTAGAATAACAGAAAACGAGGAGACTGTCAAATAACCTCCTGTTTAGACTGCTTCCTTCTATCTAAGGTCACTTCTCTCACCTCTTGGGAAACGGAGGTGAGAATCCTTCCATAAGCTGGCTCTGATCACTAGCCTATCTCTCTCAAGTTTCAAATTTCCAATGGTCTGAAAAATAAGCCTTTTAGATTCGAGGCCTTCTGGTTGGATCACCAGGATTTCATGGAAAAAATGAAACAATGGTGGACTTACTCTCCTATCAGAAATGGAAAAAAATGTATAGTTTCCAACAAAAGTTAAAACACATCAAAGAGGAAATTAAAAAATGGAACATAAATACATTTGGCAACATCATCACAGATAAAAAAAACTTGGAACACCAACTAGAACTTCTCCAACAAAAAATAATTGAAGAAGGGCTAACGGAGCACAGTAAGCAAGAGGAACATCTGCTACAACAAAGTTGGGACGAAAGAGCCATTCACGAAGAAAAGTTGTGGCATCAAAAATCTAGAATAAATTGGTTGAAATGTGGGGAAAGGAACATGACCTTTTTCCATAAGACAATGATACAACACAGGAGGAACAATATAATTCTAGCTCTGAATAATCAAGAGGGTCATCTCATTCACTCTCAAGAGGAATTGGAAACAGAGCTCAACCACTATTTCATCTCTCTTCTCAAAGAGCCAAGGAATGATCAGGATTAGGACATTCAAAAGACCACCAAGAATATCTCCAAAATCCTCATGAAGGACCATAACAAAATTATCCTAAGGAAAGTATCCCTTCAGAAAGTGGAAGATGTGGTCATGGGAATGCCCAACGGCAAAGCTCTAGTTCCGGATGGGTTCACCACTAATTTCTACAAAGCTTGCTGGCCTATCATAAAATTGGAAGTTCATTCCTTGGTTGAGGAATCCTGTATTCAGAAATATGTGCTCAAATCCCTTAACTCTACTTTCCTGACTCTGATACCCAAGGGAATCTTTGTGGATTCCACAGACAAATTTAGGCCCATAACCCTTTACAATGTCATATACAAAATAATATCCAAAGTTATGGCCAATCGAATTAAAAATATCCTCCCTCTCCTCATCTCCCACCAACAGTCTGGCTATGTGGAAGGAAGACAAATCATGGATAGCATCATCCTCTCTCAAGAGCTTATTCATTCTCTCAAATCACAAAAAAAAACAGGTATGATGATTCAACTATACATGTCCAAAGCCTTTGACATAATTAGCTGGAACTATATGAGACAAGTCTTGGATGCGTTTGGGTTCCACAAAGAAATCATCAAGTGGATCATGGCTATGGTGTTGGGAGCTTTCTTCTCCATCCTTATGAATGGATCACGTTCGCAACCCTTCAATCCTTCAAGGGGTATCAGGCAAGGGGATCCAATCTCTCCCTTCCTCTTTGTTATAATGGCGGAAGGGCTAAGACGCTCTATCTCTACTGCCTTTCATGAAAATAAGCTCTTTGGTCTCCAACCCCATGCCTCTACCCCCCCTACAACTCACTAAAAATTTGTAGATGATACCCTTCTCATGGGCCTCCAAACTATCAAAGAGGCTGACTCTTTCATCTCCATCCTTACGGACTTCTTTATTGCTTCTGGTACCTCCATCAACCCCCTGAAATCTAAGTTGCTCTTCTTTAACACTTCGTTGCCCATTTGTAGGAACATCACCAGAATCCTGACTATTCCCATTAATACTCTACCCTCGACTTACCTTCGGGTTCCCTTGACAGATAGGCCTCTCTCCTAGGCCACTTGGGAGAACCTGATCAACAAAATGGAGAAATGAATTGCCAACTAGACCTTCAGATCTCTCAATTTGGACGATAATCTTATCCTGGTTAAATTCGTCCATTATGCCATCCCGCTTTAATTGTACTTGGCTCTGGAAGCACCAAAATTGATTTCCAACAAAATCAGAAACCTTCATAGGAACTTCTTATGGAGAGGTGCAAAGGTCAAATAGAAATGGGCTCTGGTTGCATGGGAAAAAATCTGCAAGCCCAAAAAAGATGGTGGCCTCGATCTTAGAGACATAGACTTCTTGGGAAAGGCCCTGGGAGACAAAAATTTATGGAGATAGTTTGCAAACCCCAATTCCCCTTGGGAAATCCTTTGGAGAGCAAAGTACAACCCCTCCTTAATGCAAGAGAAAATAATCAAGCTCAATGGAAACATCAAAGGTTCAGTCATCTGGAATCAATCTTAGGAGAATAGGGACATCATTCAAAGACATAGCTTCTGGGAAATAGGCAGTGGGAACAAGGCTTTTTTTGGGAGGATGCCTAGCAGCAAAGGCATGAACTTGATCAAGATCACTATCACCAAATCAAGGCTAAAATGAAAAACAGAGGGAAGATCAAAGTCAACCAATACTGAGGAAAAAGTGAAGAAACTGACAAATGGAGAAATTGGATGAAACAAGAGGAATGGACTCCCCATATGAAGCCCCAAACTTGGTTAGACCTTTCTTCAGAATTACAGAAAAGAAAAAGTCATCCTTGACTTTGCTGAAGACAAACTCAAATGGGGGAAAAACTCAGCAGGACACTTTATATTAAGAGAATCTTATAGATACATTACAAAGCATGATCAACTCCAACTAGATCCGAAGTGGAATGCAATCTGGGACAGGAAGCATTGGCCGAAAATTTCTATCTTTCTTTGGTTAGTCATGCACATAAAAGTTTTAACGTGGGGCAATCTAAGTAGGAAAGGCTTTATTGGCCCTTCGAGATTCCCCCTTTGCCAACAAGAAGAAGAAACCCCCAATCACCTCTTAAATGTTTTCCCTTTCGCTTCCAATTTATGGAATTGGATTTATTTGGTCTTCAAAAGATCTTATCGGAACCCCTCTTCTATTCAAAATACCATTGCAAATTGGAGAATGGTCTTTTCCCCACATCCTCTGGTTAACTGAACATGGAATCTAATTATTGGTTGGATATTCTAGGCTCTGTGGAAGGAACACAATGCAAGAATATTTCGTGGTTCCTCCACCTAGGAGGAATTCATTATCTCGAAGATAAAAAGCACGCTCCGGGAAACTATGACCTCTCTACCCACTCAGACTATTAAAGCCACTCTCATCTTCCTCGAAGTGAGAATTCTCTCTATGTTGGATCTCCTTCAAATCAAGGTCTGCGATGTCACTCCCCTCCCCAAGCATGAAAATAAAAATAACACATGGCGAATGCTAGAGCAGGGGACCTTCAAGCTCAACTACGATGGTGCAGCCAAAGGGAATCCGGGGCCAACCAGTTTTGGCAAAGTCTTCAGAAACTCTAAAGGAGAGATAATTTGGATTTATGAGGGCAATATAGGTTCAGCCACAAAAAATGACGCAAAACATCATGCCCTAGAACATGGCATCACCATTGCGCGTGCCATAAACCTCAGTCCTCTGATAGTTGAAGGAGACTCCACGCTGGCCACCCAAATCAGCAAAAAACTTCAGCGGGGCATTGACGTGGAAAAAATATTGGAAAACTGGCACCTAAAAAAAATAATACATCAAATCAAGCAGGGAATTGACAGCATGGTTGGCCTCCACTTTCAAGCAATCAGAAGAAGGGAAATAAACTCACGGATAGGCTGGTGAATAAGGGTACGGCTGGTACCCTACGCCTGAAGTCCCGAGCGTGGAAGGAATTGGAGGAAAGGAAAATATGTCAGCAATGTGCAACAATCAATGACGAAGACAACAAATCTACCGAACAATAACTATTTGCGTACCTTTCATCATTACAAGGTCGATTCTTTGCTTATTTGGAAGGATAGGTGGATGGCGTTGGAGTATGGTCTCATCCTTGGCTCGTCTGATTCTAGAGCTCGCGATGCCACCTCCCCTCTCCCTTGTGTGATCGCCACCTCTTAGCCACATCCTCCTAGCTCTGTCATTCCTCCACCACCCCTCATCAAATATTCACATGCTTCCCATTCCCGCCCCCTCTCCCCCATTTAGGCCTCCCTCCTTCTCCCATCTTCTATAAATTCACCCCTACCCCTTCTCCCCCTCATTTAGCTCCCGGCCTTTTCCCCTCTCAATTGGTCCCTTGCTCTCTGTTCCCCATGCTCTCTAGTTCTTCTGCTTCTATCATGGCCCTGAGGAATTGCTCCACCCCTGTTCCTAGTCGGGGAGGGGTGCACAGTCGCGCAGCTTCCCGCTGGCACTCCCTGGGCCTGCCCCTACCACTTGCGTAGAGACATCTGCTAGGCACACAGTTCTGTGCTACACAGTGACTGTTAATCCAAAAACTCAACAACGAATTTCAGAATTAGAAGCCCAAGCAAATTTTCTCCATAGAGAGGTCACCACTCAGGAGGTCAACATTGAATTTTCTTGGATTTTGGACCTTGCTTTCACCCAAGCGCACAAAAACCTCTACGTGTGTTCTATTGAAACATGGTGGAAAATGAAGACCATAATGGGGCTTGCTATGCAAGAACAAGAGGAGCACACCAAGGTTCTGGAAACAAAGATTGAGCAGCTCACGGAGAAGTTTGTAATGTATGTTGAAGCTATCAACCACTGTAGATTCATCACTCGGGACGGTCTGAATTATACCGTCATCAAGAAAAATTCAAAGGTCCATTCAACTGTTGAAGGATCCCCAATCACCAAGAAAGAGGACGATGGGGCCTCCACGAGTCGTTGGATCACCACCGCGCAACAGGAGGGAAGCTCTCAGAAGACTCCCATTCATCTGGATGAGGATCGGATCACCACCAACCAGGAGTGATGTCGTCATTTTCTTTCCCTGTACTTCTTCCTTTGTGTATGTTTTTCTCCCTCCACGAAAGGCTTTCTAGCGTGGAGGAAAACAAAATTTGTGTGGCCAGTCGCGATAAAGCTTCCTTCTCCTTTCTCATCTTATATACTCTCAATTTTTAGAATGTTGTAAAGAGGGCTCTGCAGTTCCCACTTTTGTACTCAGAACCCGCTTTTCTTATGACCAACACTAGTATTTCAGTTGGGTCTTGTATTGGGTTCTCTTTCCCACACAACCCAAAGTTTGTAATATGTTAGTTTACCAAGTAATATATTTTGTCTTATTTACAACAACAAAAAATCAGCCTTCATATTAGCTACAAATTGGTAAGTTAGTTTATTTGAACCACTGGAAAAAATAATATCATCAACAGAGATAACCACCATTAACAATTTTCCATCATTAGATTTCACATACAAATTACTACCAGTTGTGCCTCTTTTAAAACCACACTTGAGAAAATAACTATCCAACTTGGAATAGCAAGCCCTTGAGGGTTGCTTAAAACCATACAAGGCATTTTTCAGCTTGCAAACATAGTTGAACTTTGCTTACGATCGAAAACCATATGGTTTCTCAATGCAGAACTCTTCTTGCAATTTTCCATTAAAGAAGGCAGATTTGCCATCCATCTGATATATCTTAAATTTCTGGAAACAAGAAAAAGTTAAAAACATGTGTATTGCCTCTAATCGAGCAATAGGAGCAAAGGTTTCATCAAACATTAGAGAAATTTTGAGGTCTAAAATGGGCCTCCTAAGGAATATTATAAAATAATAGTGGAAATAATAAAATAATGTTAGATTACCTCATCAGGTTTTGGAGGTAAAAAAGAAAAAAACTACTTTTTCAACTCATATTTCACATCCACCAAGTGCTTGCTTGAAATTTGAGTAAATTTGTAGAGAGATAAGTAGAAAATACAAGTTCAAAAAGTATTTTTTTCATTTTTTTTTCTTTTTACCTTTTTTACTCAAAAAATGGTGAATCATCTCCCATGGTTGACATCATCATATTGAATCTTATTGGTTCTTATAAACTTTATTTTTGTTGTACATTTTTGTTTTGAGGACCATTTTTTACCTCAAAATTTATCTAATGGTCCAAACCTTCAATTTACACATAGCCTTTGCAAACTAATTTTGCTTTACATCTTACGACTTCACCATTTTCATTCAATGTTTTCTTGAAAGCCCACTTCGTTCAAATAATGTTCTTATTTGTTGGTCTAGGAACAAGCTCCCATGTATGATTCTTCTCAATCTGATCAAGCTCTTCATGCATGTCTTTTAACAAATTGTCATCTTGGTTGGCCTAAGAAAAATCTTTGGTTCCATAATAGATAGCAAAGCTACATGCGCTTGAGTAGGAAGATTTAACAATATTCTTCTTGTATGCACACCTATATTCATGTCACCAACATTTAGTCATTTAGGTGGTGTTTTTGTGCATACCTTGCAATATCCTAGGATTAAGGGATGAGAGTTTCTTCATTACCTTCATTTGAAAGTGGCTCATCAACCTTCCCATCATTGTTGATTGGATTGTTGGAGTTGATATTTACTGGCTGATAGACTTCAGATTTGATGTGCTCATCAACTTTAACATCAATGCAATCAGCTATCCTCTTTGTATTCTTATTGTAGCATCTATATCCCTTGTTATTCTGAGAGTACCCAAGAAAAATACATTCACCGGGTCTAGCATCAAACTTACCAAACTTTTCATTGTTACTTTTGATGTAGCACGTGCTTCCAAACACTCTGAATTGCTCGAATGTCACAAGTTTTCCATACCAAAGATTGTATAGAGTTTTATCATTGTTTGGTATGAAGTGTGATTTTTTTAGAATCACAATTTTTGTGTGAATGGATTCATCCCAAAATATTTGTTGAATATTTCTTTCTCTCATCATGGCCTTAGCCAATTGCTAACTGATCTATTGGCTCTCTCTACTACACCATTCTGTTGTGGAGTTTTTGATATGGTAAACTGCTTTTAGATGCCATGTTGCTTTCAAAATTCATCAAATTATTTTGATGTAAACTCACCTCCATTATCATACTTTATGCACTTGATTTTAACGTCTATCTCATTTTCATCCATGGCTTTAAAGTTTGTAAACTTTTCAAAAGCCCATGATTTTTCTCTTATAAGTGACTACCGATATCATTTTGCTCAAATCATCAATGATAAGCATGAAATACAATTTACCTGTGGGTGTTTTTGTTCTTGAAGGAACACACAAGTCTAGATGTACTAATTGCAATGGTTTGGTTGATGAGTTCTCCTTGAACTTGAATGGCGCTTGAATTTGTTTTCCAATTTGACAAGACTTGCAAATAGAATTATATGGCTTTGAAAGCTTTTGTAGATATCTAACAACATTCTTCTTGCCCAATTTTACAATCTAATTAAAATTCAAGGATCCAAGTCTTCTATGTCACAACCAGCTCTCATCAAGTTTTGATAAACAACACCTCTTTTTCTTCTCTTTTATGACATGGGAATTATTGTCTTTTCTTATTGCTTTAGCTACTATTTCTCCAGTGCTTGCAAACTTGATTTGACAATTTTTAGCTTTGAATAGCACATCATAGCCTTGGCATCACATCTAAGACACACTAAGTAAATTATGTTCCATCCCATACAAACAACACATTCTAGGATTTACCTCTACCATTAACTAGACTGACAACTCTTTTACCAACAATCTTACTAGGTGCATTATTTCCAAAGGTCACATTACATTTTTCAACATGTTTTCATGGAAAAAACCTACTTTTGTCTCTTAACATGTGCCTGGAACAACCACTGTCAACATACCAATGACTTCCTTCATTCGAAGCATATAGAACAATATTACAGTTCTTTGTATTTTCCTTTTCCTTCCAGACTTCAGGTTCCTGGCTTGTTTGCTTGATAATTGGATTAGGTCTTTCATTTCTAAGTTTGTAATTTGTTGCTTTATGGCCAAAATTTTGACAGACATAACATTGAATGAAATTGTCCATGTAAAATAGTAACATGGAAATATGTCTTCACACTTGGGATAAAATCGATTTTTTAAGATTTGTTGAGCTACTTTTTGTGAAATTTAATTTTCCTCTCCATCGTTGATTTTGTTGTGTTGGATTTGATTTGTTGTTATAATTGATCCTCTTATTTTATAGTTGCTAATTAGTCTTTTGCTACAAATTGGGTTGTTTTCTTCCTTTTTCTCCTTGTTATTGCATTGAAACATCTCTGACTGTTGCGTTGTCTCCATTTTTTACTACTTTCACAAAGTTAATCACTTTATTTCCCTTTAAATCAGTTTTTGAGCTTGACACGGCCTCAAATCCAAGACCTACTTTGTTATTGGAGACTCTCTATGCTTCAAGAAGATCATTTAAACTTGCAATCCCCTTGCTAGTTTTTTACCTTTTCAAGCTCTTTCCTTAGGAAAACAATTTCTCCTTCAAACCTTTCATATGCTTGATTTTTCTCAGTATTTGTTGATTAAGAGTTTCTTGAATCTTCTTACCTTCTTCAATTTGCAGGCATATAGGTTCTATAAGTTTAGCTTTTTCCTTTATCAACAATTCCTTTTGGGTTTTATTTTTCGTTCTTAGCCTTTGAATCTCTTCAAGAGCACTGACTAGCTCTCCTTGTAAGTCAACTTCAACCTCTTTTCCATCAAAGTCAACAAATGCTACATCCATATTATTTATAGCCATGAGCATAAATTCCTTTATACTTTCATTATCTTTGTAGTCATCTGAAGATTGGTTACCTTCACTTTCAGAGGAGCTGGCTTATTGGGTGTAGAAACTTTTATTTTTAGCCTTCTTTCTATCCTTTTGCACTTTTCTAAACTTCTCTCTACGGTCATATTATTTCTTCTTCCTTTTAGGAAACTTGGAAGTATAGTGACCAACTTTGCCATAGTTAAAGCACTTAAAATGTAGCTTACCTTTGTACTTTCCTGAACCTCTCTTAAGCTTCCTTACAAACTTAGATTCCTCTTCATCTAATTCACAACACAAATCATCATTTTCTTCCTTGGGCTTCTTATCTACTTTGAAGGTTGAATCCTTTGTTGTTGGCTTGCCATTAGTAATTCACATCTCATACCTAGTGAGAGTACCAAGTAATCGATCCAAAGTGAGAGACTTCAGATTTTTCATCTCCTCAATGGCTAAAACTTTTGGATTAAATCTCTCAGGGAGAGATCCCAACACATTTTTAACTACTAATGTCTCATCTAACTTTTCCTCAAGACCTTTAATAGTGTTCACAACCTCATCAACTCTAAGAAAGTATTTAGCAATATATTCATCATAATGCATATTTAGACTCAAATTGCATTCTAAAACTTTAAAGTTTATCTTGCTTCACCTTGTTCTCACCTTCATAACAGCTTCTCACCTTCTCCCAAATAGCTTTTACAATAGAGAAATCCATGACCTTGACTAGTTCTGATTTAGGTAGGGCAACAAGTAGGGAATTCATAGCTTTAGCATTACATATAAATTCCATCTTCTAATCTCTAGTAATCAAGACCTGAACCTTCTAATATTCTTCTTCCAGTGCATCCCATTCATTATCTCCAAGTGATTGAATATAGGTTTTCATCCTAACTTTCCAAAACACATAGTTTATTCGATTGAACATTGTTGCCCTATTGGTGTATCCTCCTTCCTACTTTGCCATGTTCCTTCATTAGAGAAATTTTGAGGTCTAAAATGGGCCTCAAAACAAAAATTTACAACCAAAATTAAATTTATAAGAACTAATAGGATTCCAGATGATGATGTCAACAATGGGGGGTGATTCACCATTTTTGGAGGAAAAAGGTAAAAATATTAAAAAAATAAAAAATAAAACTATTTTTCAACTCGTATTTTCAATTTATCTCCCTACGGTTTTAATCAATTTTCAGCAGGAGCAGTCGTTGAATGCAAAATTTAATTCCTCATCCAAGGAGTAGCCATGTTGGATACTTTTGATATACCCTTCTACATGAAAAATAAAAAATACGTGAAAACACGATTGCAATCATGTTTTTTCATGTATTTCTCATTTTTCGTGTAGCAGGATCCATCAAAAGTATGCAACATGGGTACTAATTGGATGGTGAATTAAATTATGCATCCAGCGAGTGATCCCACATGAAATTTGAGTAAAATTATAGGGAGATAAGTTGAAAATCAGAGTTGAAAAAGTAACTTTTTATTTTTTCCCTCTAAATTTTGATGATGTAAGATAATCTTATTTTATTATTTCCACTATTGTTTGATAATATTCCTTAGGAGGCCCATTTTATACCTCAAAATTTCTCTAATGGTTCTTTCTTCTAGCTATTAAACTGATATGAAGTAACTTGGTCACCAATATTCACTAGTAAAGTTTACTTGGACACCAGTAATCACTTTAACAATAATTCATATTAGGATCACAAGCATCAATCATTAGAAGCACAAATAAAACACATAAATTCTTCAAACTTCTCTTCAATTATTTCCACAAAGGAAAGCTTCTACTTGTTGTTACAAAGTTCTCTGGCTACAACCCAAAGGAAGCTATTGCTCCCTAATTTATTATCTACAACTAAAAGGAGATGCAACCCTAGTTTATCATTTACCACTGAAAGGAGATCCAACCCCTAACGATTTACTGACCACTACTGGAAGGAGATACAACCCCTAATCTGCAAGCCACCACTTGCTTGACCTCAATGATTCATCGCAAACACCATAAAATCACCTTCAGTAATATCTGATTGGGTATTGAACACGTTCATTGGTAACGAAGAAATGCTTATATTCTTGCAGTGACTCCATCTGGGTACTGAACATGCTTGCTGGTAGGGGAGTGACACTGGAGATGGAACTAAAACTTTGATCATCTTAAACTCATGAATATGCACTATCCTTTTCCCAGATCAAAACAATTGGATATGGTGAGCCTTGTAAATGTGTTAGCCGAGAAATGGGATAGGAGAGACTACATCTATAACTGGGATAAATGGGTTGAAGCAATTCACACGGTGAATCAATACTTCCTGAAAGACTAGACTCTATGCCTATAGCTAGACCTAAACATAGAAACTATAGTTTTTTAATGTGTCGCCAAGTGTTATCGCTACAACAAACACCCTCCAAAATTTTGTTTGCACTTGAATTTTGGAGTCTCCTTGTGATCTTACGATCTACCATTCCAAGCTGATCATAGTCACTTCATGGTCGATCGATGTTTTTCTAAGTGTTCAAGTCTTCTTCTGAGATTTCAACTATTGAAGCCACTTGCTTACACATGCTTAGCTTTCGATGCTTTCACAAGCGCACTTTATTCTAGTAAGCTTAGTAGTGAATGTCTACCTTCGAACATAGGCATTGCGTAGTCCTAGAATATGGTGCCTTCGTAATCCTTGGTAACACATATTACACAATATTTCGTGGCAAACATTGTGCATCTCTCAGACATTGTGCATTCCATGATGATTACGCTTGCACAATTGATAGGGGTAGTGCACTACACAATCTCTATGGACAATCAATTGAAAATTCCAGTTGATAGTCTCTCTCACTCTTAGTTACAAGTGTACCATCATCCCAGTGATTTTCCTCAACTATCCCTTTTGTGCGCTTTTGTTTTCATAAATGCCGCTTTCACTTTTGATATTGTCATTTTTGCTTTCTTTAACTTTACCAAGTGTCACTTTTTCTTTCTTTAGCTTTCGCATGTGTCATTTTCACTTTCTTTAGCTTTTGCAAGTGTCATTTTCACTTATTATTATTGTTGAAATTGTTGCTTTTTATTGTTTTTACTCATGCATGTGTCGCACTTTGGCGCATCACTAGAAAAAGCTCGAGCACACTCTTCTACATTAGCTAATATTATATTATAAGAATATGTGCTAGACACTCTCACATAGCTCAGCACACTTTTTGGTTGTAGTTAAAGCTTGTGCCTTAACTTTTATTATCAAGTGTCGCAAAGCTACGTTCTAACTTTCACACTTAGAAATAAGTGTCGCTTTGTTGTCTCTTCAAGGTATGCATGTGGATTTTGAGTACGATGCATTCTATTGTCTTTTGTTTAATGGTATACATGTGTGTGATTCAATTTTGGAACTTGTTTATATCATCAGTTCTCTCTTGTTCCATTAATCCAACACTTAGTCAATTTTGGAGTTCATCCTTGTCCTCACAACTTGCGCAAATCACGAGCATACTTAATATTCCAGGAAAATGATGAGTACTATGTACACTCCTAAGTCTCTATGATGAAATCCTTACCTCTTGGACCTGTGCACTTTTCTCATCTTAAGGACAGCCTCCTCCAGCTGCACATTGAGAAACCTTGGAGTCTAAACCATCAATATAGTTGCTTAACCTTGCAAAATTCGTAGTTCATGATCCCTCCTACCCAGGATTTCTCATTGTGTAGTTGCATTGGATAGTGGGACCACCCTTATGTCAATTTCATGCTCAACTGCACAATCCCCTAAGCTTCCTCTTTAACTACTATGCATTGCACAGTTACAGTTCCCTAACCTTCCCCCTAACTTTCTCAACTATGCAATTCTATCGTTTTTCCTTGCCTCAACTACGCATTGCACAATTATAGCAGATAATGGAGCCTCCTCCTGATCATTGTGGAAGAGAACTGCACAATTCACTAATCCTGACCATTAATTACTATGCATTGTGCAGTTACATTGCTTAGTCATGCCACTTGGGCTGATTGAAGTCCCTCACTGCATAATTATTTTCCTTTTCTTCTCTCCTATTGCACATTACACAGTTCTAATGGATAGTGGGGTCATCCTTTTGTCCCTGTGAAGCTCAATTTTGCAATCCCTACCTCCTCTTCCTTGAGCACTATGCATTGCATAGTCACAATTAGCAGTCACTCCGCCCTTGTATCTTGGACTTTCCCACTACATAGAAGCCTTGTCAATCCTCTCTTACAATGCGTAGTGCCTAGTTACAGTCAGCATTGAGGCATCCTTGGACCCTTGCAGTATAGAATTGTGTAATACCTTGTCTCTCTCTCTCTTAGGAACCTTCAACCGTCAAGCCTCTAGTTACTATCTCATGTACTTCATACGCATGCTAGCCTCTACATCTTGCCCTAGCACAGTGCACATTTCTAGTGCGCAGTCTCCCACTTCTTACCTCTTGTAATTTTGCATTGTTCCCAATGATGCCTCTCCCTCTCAATCCTTGCACAGACTCATCACAATTAGTACCTTCCATAAGCAAGCAAAGGTATAATAGTTGATTTCCAGACTGATGATATATTGTCATGGGTGAACTTCATCCGCGGGTGTTATCATTCTAACATGGCAAGACGATATTCAAGAATTCACCAAGGAGAGGCTACCAAAGAGCACTTTCAAGGAAGGAGAAAAAGTAAGAACCACCATGACGGACATGAAGGAATCTTGGACCATGACAGAGAGATGACAACTCATGTTGACTTGAAAGGTTCTAATACTATTCCAGACCCTTTGGAGGGTGATGATGAAGTGCAAGTAAATATCCATCTTGAAGAAGTCAAAGTCATAGCAGCAAAGAGAAGATATTGACATTGATGAAATGAAGTTTTATGTCATTGTAGCCAAGTCATGGCTTCTCAAAGTGTCACCACAAAATTCATATGATTCAATGTATCTTTCCACATCATTTGTGGAATGTAATTTTGTAATTGCCAAAAAATGAGAAAATGTAAAATGTGTGGAATCTCGTGTCACACATGGAATATGAAGGGTCACTAGAAAGTCCTAGAGTCATTAGAAGCTCAAAGGCCACTTAGGAATTCAAAAGGTCACATAAGAGCTCAAGAGTCACAAGGGGGGTGGAGAGTAACCTCACTTGTTATAAATAAACCCTCATAACTCAAGAAAAGGGATTGGGACTTTGGACTATTCGCCTTGGATTCTATAGCTTAGCATAGGAGAGAAGATCGTTCTTCGGAGGAGCAGGTGGTGACTTAAAGTTCCACTATTGGGGCTAGTGTTGCATCATTGTAATCGTGTATCTTGAAACTTTCACTTAATATATAAAACTCTCAGAGCTGGCGCACTTTCATGCATATGTCGTGAATGATTGTGAGACTATTATTCCATTATTTGCAGTGTATGTTTATGTTAACACATACTAATGAAAATGAACTATTTCATTGGCTTTGGTATCCATCTTATTGAATGTGCATTGTTACTTGATTTTATGATCTTTTTTATCTTATAAACTACTTTGCAGGTTAATTTACATGCTCTTGTGTGTCTCTTTTAGGATAGTACTATTACTTTTCTTGTAGAGGCTCACTCTCTCTTTTCCCTGCCGTTAAATTACCTCATATACATTGCAATTGTATGCCTCACAATGTCAACTTGCTTGTTTTGAAGATTGTTTGTATAATTTCTTATGTTGATAAATGTATCCATGGAAGATTACTAATAATAATGGAAACCAACTTTATTTCCCAGTTGGGTCTCCTACTCCAAACAGTATGAAGTTCAATTGGGACTTCATACCGGGGAGACCCGTTGTGTTTGCATACTTCTAGCACCGTCAACAAGAAGAAAATGGTATCCTGTTGTAATATAATATGCATCCTTTAAATTATTATAATCCATATCACTTCCTTCTATCACATCATTTTCTATAAAAGATATACAAAGTAAATAAATGAATTTGATATTTCAAATATGATAACCATTTTTTTCATTTTCTTTTTCTCTACTTAAAAACCAGAATAAGAGATAATTAGTTCTTCTCTCTTAACAATCAATTAAACATTGTAAATATAAATATCGACTTGCAACAATTCTCGTTCTCTAGAAAAATAATTATTCAGTACTTAGTTCCTCCCAACCTTGACATAGCAAAACTACTAGTATCCCCTCGAGCATACCAGGCCTATAATTTTTCTTCTTCTATAAGCTACTTCTTGTTTCTCTTCAACCTCTTCTATTCTCGGAATGGGACAAAAGCAAGGAGAAAAAGGTTTTTATTCCAACCCATCTACCACTCTTTTGGGATTTAATAATTGCCTCCACCTAATCAATAGGTGATAGGTAGTTATCTGCTCATTAATGAGCTCATGTTTTCCACTCTTGAGGATAACTCACTATCTTCTAGGAAATAATTAATTGTCCAATATCATAATTCTCTAATTAAATCTAATCATTCAGATTAGATACCTAGGACTTATTGATGAGTAATAACACTTTCACAATAAATTGCATATTTTTTCTCTTTCTATCATTTGTAATCAATGATTAATTTTCCATATTTATTTATTTACAAAAATAAAACATAATAATTACAGATTTACAATTAGTTATTATCGGTTATAATTATTGATAATTGAAATGTTCAATTGTCTTCCGAAGTAACATACTTAAACTAAAAACACACCTAGGCACTTTTTTAATTACAAAAATGTCAAGCCAAGGGATATCACAACTAGCCACATATCAAAGGTTGAGATTTATCTCAAAAATAGTTGTGCCCTTTCTACCCTTTTAATTAAATTGATTGATTAAAAAAAGTGTCATATGAACAAGAGTTACAGTTAGGTACAACGTTCCATGTTAGGAATATATGTATACTATCAATATTGTCAACATCCATCATGTCACTTGATAAAGTTGAACCTAGGTGGGGAGGATTCCCTTCCTCCATCCCAACCACCCAAGATAACCATGATTATTAAGGATGTCTATTGATATTTACCAACCATTTAATTTATGTGGTTGCATTAATTTATATCATCTTATTAATAATAGTTGCCAAATAATTTAAATTAGTATAAAGTTAAATGATAATAAAAAAATAATAATAATAATATTATATTTTTAAATATAATATACACAAAATAAATAATAAATATTGATGCAATGCAAAAAAATACTTAAATTTATATTATATTTTATTTAAAATAATTCATTCATATTGATATGTAAAATATGGGGTATTTTGATGTAGTGGTTAAATGTGTGATTACATCCAAAGAGACTATATTAAAAATGATCCCATAAGCCATCGAGGGATCAAAGCCTACATTTGTGTCTTTCTTTACAAAAGTTAAATCTCATTCAAAGAGGCTACATTAAAAATGCCCCCTGCCCAATTTACACATAATCGGATCAAAACCCACCCCCATGAAAGTTAAATCTCCCTAACGAGATCATCATTTTGTAAGCCAAGCAAAAAAATCGAACCATATTAAAATTCACAAGTACCCCAACACATGGTTGACGAGTTAAATACCTTGGATCACAGATTTTACATAATACTTCATAACACAGTGATTTCTAATTGAATTGCTCCACTAAAACTTAATAGCGCAATTATAATTAATAAGGCTAGGTAATAGAGAATATATATATGTGTGTGTGTGTGTGTGAGAGAGAGAGAGAGAGAGAGAGATTTATTATGAATTTAAAATAATATGAGATTCATTTTTCTAATTATTAAAAGTAATCATATAAAATATTTTAAATTGAAAAATATGTATTATATTTGAAATGATTTTATCAAAATTTTGAATAAGTTGAATTTTGTTGTATTGCATTTTACAACTATTGTGAAGGTAGAGATTGTGTGCTCAACATAGAATCGACACATTTTATTTTAAATAAAAATAAAATATTTACTAAATAAAAAACATGTAGAGTAAAATCAGAAAAATACACAAATACATATGTGTGTGTGTTGTTAGTCTTAATTAATATCATTAAAAATCAATAATCTTATTTTCATTGTGCTCGCTAGTTTTGTTGATTGTTAATATTACAACTTTCCTTTTGTTTGTTGATATTACAATCCCAACCCAATATGATTCAATATGATTCACTTAATATAGAATTGACATTTGCCATATAACAAAAAAAAAATATCCACTTTAAGCCATAATAAAATATTCTATATTTGTATTATATAAAATGATTTTATATCAATTTTATATAAAGAGATAAAGTGATTTAAAGCTAAAAACATCTCACATTTCCGCTTAAAGATATATAACTCTTTTAAAATACGAAGATATGTGCCATTTCAAAAATATTAATCACAAAAAAAATCAAGTGGCCCATAAATAAATTTTATATATGTGTGTGTGTTTGTGTGTGTGTGAGGGGGAGAACATTTTATTGGTCTGTAGTTCAAAATTAATGAGATTTGTAGTGTAGCATAGAATAGATAGAGTTGATACAAGGTGTGTGTGTATAGATGTATGTATGCATGTATATAACCAATATAAATTCATTTTAACTTCAAATTGGTTAAGCATTTAGACGGATCAAATTATTTTAGGTACAAATATTTTTTCAAGATTTGCAATCTAAAACGGTTTTGCACCTCTAGAGATTTAATCTCTTTCCATACATAATAAATATATGACATATAATTATTTTTATTTTTATAATTCCAATTTAATGATAATTGACTCATTTTCTTTTAATTTTAATAGTTTTTGAAATTTAATTCATTAGGGGTGGCAAGAGCGGCAAAGTTATCCATCGGCCCAATGAATAAATAGAGTTATAATATTAGGGATCTGGGCATTGCAACTAACAACCAAGTTGAATATCTAGCACTTTGGCAGGGATTAGAATTGGCAATAGCAAGAATAATCTCCAAAATTATGGTGTTCGGAGATTCAATGATTGTGATCCAATAGGTGTGGAAAGCAAGGGGATCGCATAATTCTACCCTTTCTCCTACATTGCAAAGGATTTTTTTACAAATACAACACTTTTAACAAATTGAATTTTTCCACGGGTACACACAACTTAACACAACAACTAACACACTGGAAAATAAAGGGACTATATTGGAATATCAACTCTTAGGAATGGACCATAGGTCGATAATCAATTTACCTCTATAATGAAATCAATAGACAAACTCTATGGCCACAATACTATACATAAAGGCTCTCACATATGAATATATGTTCAGGCACACAAAGTGGAAGGCACCCAATTCGTTCAATTTTGAAACATTTCGATTTAGACCTATAATCCAGTGCTCGCAATGAAGAAACGAAGGCTCCCATTAATCCTCCAATCACAAAGATCAATGAAGGCATACTACTGTCTGAATCATCATAACATTTGGCAGAGGAATGAAGCCTTATGCACACACAGATGGTCACATGTTTTAATAGTTCCATGTGGAAATTGGTGTATATAGGTGGGGAGTGCATTGGTCATGTTAATACATTCATTTTGCTTCAAAATGGAGTTAATTATTTTATTCCTTTGTATCATTGTATTGTCATCGTAGGGAATTCACCGGGATCCAGGCATGGATTCGGCAACATTGTAAATTAATGCTCCAGGGTGGAAGAATAGAGGAAGAAGAGGATATATATGGCTTGGCATTATTCATAATCAAACCTACACTGCATTATAATTGAGTGTTTACCACCGCAATTAATGGAGATTGTTAACTCTTGGAATTCAAGGTGTCGTGTAGCATAGAATTCTCATGGCAGATTTAGGGACATCATCTTATGGGAATGATCAAGCCAAAATGAACCAGTGCCTAGAAAGATTGTTGGAGGTAGTGGAGGGGATGGTGAACACTCTAAAATAGAGCGCCTCAAAGGAAAAGGAAAGGAAGACATATCAGTGGTTAATGGACACCAAGCATGAACTAATGCAAAGCAAGATGGGAAAATTCCAAGCTAAGATTCAAACAAAATTGGCAGTCATAGATATCAAACCAGTAGAGGTTGAAGAAAACTTTAGCAGTGGGGCAAAGATCACTTGGGAAGAGGTTGAGACCAGTGAGGGACTAGTGAAGAAAAGGTCCAAAATATCCCTAGGAGCAGGAATAGAAGGTCAAGGATGATGAAGCTGAGTTGCAAGAAGAAGCTTAAGAGGGAGGACTACCATCTTCCAGATAAATTATCATGCCTTGAAATATTTTGATGTTTTGTAGATATAAACTATTATTAGGAGTTTCTTGTAAGGAATATGGTAGGCGTATGTTTAGGATAGTTGGTAAAATATGCCATAAGCATGGACTATCAATATTTTGGACTATTGAATGTAGTATAACAGTAGAACAACCAGAATTATTTATTGGTTCTATCCCGAAAACTAGATTTTCATTTAGTATCAAATTCTTATCCGTCCCTTTTAAAAAAACAAAAAATTATAATTCGTTAATCATATTTTTAATTCTTATAAGACATATTTTAAGCCCATAACAAAAAAATCTAATTCATTAATCATATTTTTAATTCTTATAAGACATATTTTAAACCCATATTTCTTTTAATTTGGCCTTCTTTTATAATTTGATCTCCTAACCATGGGTGAAATATTAGCTCAAAATATTGAAAATCACACATTTTAATATCAAGAAGTTATCTTATTAAAAAAATAAGCATTGTCAAAATAAGAATAAATTCAATCGTGAGTTGATCAATTCTCAAAACTTGATTAAACCGAGAGTTGGCAAATTCCCAAAACCCTATAGTAAAACCAAATTTTGGTCCATTCCCAAAACACCCTTAAGATAAAAAAGTATATTACATTTGTGAACTAAAAATATTGAAAAATGAAAAACAACTTTTTAAGATTGAAAATAAAAACAACTTTTTTAAAAAATTATCTACTATAAATTTTAATTAAATTTAAAATTTCAAAATATTTAATACATGTCAATCTTTATAATTTTAACTCAACAAAATATCATATCTTTAAAAAAAATTAAGATTAAAAAAAAAAAAAATTTCCAATAATAACTTAAAACTATATATATATATATATATAATATCATTTGTGAAATATGTTAAAAAATAAAATATATAAACAAATTATGGGAATAAATAGTTTGTGGTTTTATGTTTTGTATTTTTCAAAATTTTCAAATTCAGGTCACGTCATTGAGTAAGAGTTTTTGCATTAGTGTTTTCATGAGCGCTGAAGCCCTAGGTTAATGTGCAAAGTTGTTTTTCAAATTAATATTCAAGATCATGAATCCCTGTTTAGTGCTTATATATCGGTTGTGTGAGATTTGGAGTTATGATGATATTATTTCGTGCTACCATTGTACATGTTGCATATTTTAATAAATTTTACTTTCATGGTACGGCCGTGTATTTTGTAAATTCTATTTCCATGATTTAGATTTCAATTTCGTGGAAAGTTCATGATTTCTGGTTGATTGCTTGGCTTAAATTGATTAATATAAAAATTGAGATCTATAAAATATTTTTTTTTTCAAAAGAATAAAATTCGAAATTTTATTCCAATTTGAAAGATGGAAAAATATATATATATATTTTATTTGCAGTTTCTCGATTTATATTCATTAAAATAATTAGAAAAAATAACATAAATTTGTGAAATTAAGTGGGATAGTAATCACTTAATTTCTTTTTCTTTCCCTTTTTTTACCTTTTGTTATTTCTTAAGTTGGAGTCAATTGAAATTATTGTTAGATCACTTCTAATTATTTTTGGTGGAAATTCTTTGTCTAAATCTGAACATTTTAAAACATGAACTCTTTGTGTGCCCATCGTCCTATCCTCTCTGTGTCACTTTTTTCTATTGTTCAAGTTCATGGATCACTTCTGGTTCAGTACCATTTCGGTTGTGGGTTGCATTGTCATTCTAGACTTGTGCATATAATTTTGTATCCTGATGATGAACCATAGTTGTGGGTTCTAAACGTTGATCTCCAAATCAACATAAATGGGATGGATTAGAAAATCAATTGCAACATCCATTTCTTCTTGGTTTGGATGTTTCTCTATGATTTCTTCTTCGTCCTCCTCCATGGGGTAGGGATTGGAAGTTTGACATCCTTTATTTTGCGGGTCTACCCCCTTTTTCTTTTCTAGGCTCTTTTTTGCTTGAGGACATGTATTTTGCAAGTGTCATGTTTGGTAACATGATTGGCATCTAAATGTCATATTCTCATAATTCAAAAGTTGGGTCCACTAGAATTTTTTATGTTTCAACTGAATGCGATTAGGTAGACTTTTACTTACGTAAATTTCTACACAAATTCTAACAAAGGTAGATAAACATTTTTTCATTATGTCGAGGTCCATCATTCTGAATGATCCTGAGGTGTTCCCAATTTCTTCAAGAACCTTGTGATGCCAAAAGGAAGGGGAAGATTTGGTAGCCTCACTCATATTGGCATTGTTGAGACCACCATTGTTGTGGCATCGAAATCTGGGAACCAAAGTGTAAAGAAGAGCTCTAGATTTCTCCAAAACAAGAGTCATTCTTTCAAGACTTTCTCCACATCTTCATGGGCACTGAACTGAACAATGAAGAAACTTATTGAGCAAAGGTATATGTCACAGTCTTTGGTCTAGGTTGTGAAAACCCACTAATGCAAAGTATCGGATTTGCGCCAAAACCCATAAAATTTGTAAATCACTGCCTTGGCTTGAAGAACATAAAAAAGTTGATTTACTCTGTTAGTTTTACCTCCATTACAAAGGTTTGTTGTTGTTTTCCAATAATGTAAGGTCCTGGATTGTATTGTGGCAGATTCGATGGATTAGAGCATTTTCCCCACACTGCATTCTTGTAGGATACAAAACCTCCTAGGTTTTTGGATTCCGAAGCACCCCCTAGCAGCCTTAGATTAATGGTGGAATTTCTTGAGATGTTTTAATCCTACAACTAAAAATGATCCTTTAGTTGTTGCCCTTCATGAAGGATATGTTGTGTATTTGCAAGATATCCCAACTAATTCTTTATCAACTACTTGAGATGTGTCACATAATCCAAACCTGAAGCCCAAAAAAGGGAGGACTTTCCATTAAGGGTTTTAATGAAGAACATAAATTCCTCCCCCTATTTCAATTCTTCAAACCCTTCTCCCAGCCCATATCAGTTAGTAAAAGGGTTTTTTTTTTTTTTTTTGGCAGTAGATATGCATCATTCAAGGAGTTATGCAAACTATATCAGTGAGTAAAAGGCTTTTTTTGTTTTTATTTTTTAGTTTTTAGTTTTTTTTTTTTTCTCAGTAGATATGCATCATTCAAGGAGCTGTGTAAACTATATAAACCTATGGTTGGTCAAAGAAGACCAAATAAGTGAACCAATACCAAACAGATCTGTGTGAGGGTCAAGCCATGGGTGTGTTCAAAGTTTCCTTCATTCACCACATGAGAGCTCACCCACTAGAGTGTTGTGATGCAGCCATCATAGGTAGTGGGGAGACGATGTTCCAGAGCTAATCTAGCAACAAAACCAGGAGTGTTCCATAACTTGAGCATTCAATAAATATCCACGAGATGATTGAAGAAGTTTCCATGTGTGTGGCAACAACTTGAAGCCCCCACTTATCTCAATACAATCATGAACTCATGCAGTGATGGGTCAATCTTATTGCACGCGCCTCTAAGAAATGGCTTTGCATGCTCCAACATCAACAAAATCTTTGAATTCGCCATAGGAGCTCAAAAATCACAATTACTTAAACCACCCTATAAAATATTACGTTCAAATGCATATTTGATTACTTTATTAGAATAAATGTTGAAGATGTTTTTCTTTATATTGATCCTTTCAATTTCTTCCACTAAACATTTTAACTATGAATCCACTTTTGGTTGAACAATTTATTTGGTTGAAAGAGAAAAGTATTAAAATAATTATTTTTTACCATTTCATAAAGTATTTGGATAAAGATATTTGTGATAGCCCCAAGCTAATTCCCCTTCATTGGAAATATTTAATATATTTTGATTATAATTAAAAATGCTTGAGAATTGGAACAGAGATTCTAGAGTTTGAGGAAGGAGGTTATTTAGCATTTGAAGGAAGCTTGACTTGTTTTATGATAGCCATGAATGGATAGCAGGTATGCATTAATTGGACTAATCACATCAGTGAATGGAGTTGGGTAGAAGGACAAAAGACTCATGCTTGTCTTAGATAAATCCACAAGGCAAAGAGAACAATATTTAAGGAAGATGGGTTGCACTAATAGTTGGGACAACCTGAAGTCAACAACCAGGAAGTCGAAGGGAGTGTTGACACCACAACATCCCCACCACCAATCAGATATGACAGAACCATCATAACCAAGAATGAACGAGCTACAGGAGTGTCAGCCCATGCAACCAAAATAGTTGTAGCATGGTATTGGAAAAGATCACAGAGAACTGGAAGGGGCATTCATCTAGCCACATTCTCACACATGAAGAGAAGACTATCGGGACATAGAGAAAAATGAAGAATGCGAGAGAGCATTATGGAAGGAGAACAAAAGGAAAACTCTTAGAAAGATGGGGAGGAGAAGTAATTCCGATATAGAGAGAAAGCCATAGCATAGGAGGAAAAGTGTAGATAGCTTTATGATGCTATTGGAATGTAGGGAGTAGAGCAATCATTTGGTTTTAGGTGGAGGTGAGCCTCTGGATTCCTAGTTTTAGCCTGTAATGGTAGAGCCACAATTCAACTGACACAATTTTTTGGGTCCCCATAATACTAGTGATTACCCCATTACTATTGTAGTTGTACCCCTTATTAATATTGTTTTGCCCATATTGTTACTATTGTGCCCCATAGAAGTCCACTATTGTTATTATTGTGCCCTTACATTATTATTGTTATGTAGGCTCTGATTATGTTATGACCCCTTAGACTCCTATATATAGAAAGGAGGTCTTTTCATTTGTATCATCCATAATTGTTCATTTATGTAAATGTTAAAGGAGGTTTCCCCCTCGAAGAGGCTGAATTCTAAGGCGTTGATCTATCTTTTCTATCTTTTCTTGAGATGGTTTCATAACATTTCGTATCAGAGCTTTGGATTCTAGGGTTTTGCGGCTCCAAACAGGTCATCGTGGCATTTTCGCTATAATTGTTTTCCTACGATGTTTCAGAAGTTGAAAAAAAAACTAATTTGAGAAGACATCGTGCTAAATCTCGGGTCTAAATTTTAGAGCATTTTGCGCTATAATTGTGGAGATATGATCTGAGGAAGTTGGTAATTTTGCAGACTCCTGAATTACATTCCAAACAAGTGACCTGGGGAAAATCGTCATAACTTTTTCTCTGAGCATTGGATTGAAATTTCGTAAAAAGGTGCAGAAAGAGGACGAACTATAGTTTCTTCTATATATTTTTTAGAGCCATAGGTCGAAACAGTGTCTCGTGGAACGTCGTACAAGTTCGCTCTACTGAATTAGTCTATAATTAGGTCACTGTGGGAGATTTGGCATAACTCTTCATTGGAGAATCCAATTGGGGTCAGACTGGTGGCATTGGAATGAGGACACAAAGGGCTACCGCAGATCGCAATTTTAGAACTGGATAATCCAAAATTACAGAGATACATCAGAGGAAATATCGAGCTCCTACAAAGTGAAAAAATGTGTGTATATTTTTTAAAATGTTTGCTTAAGCTTGGTTTGAAAATTTATTTTGAAGGAATTCAAAGGGCATAGTGAAGCATTATTATCAGTAATTGATGCCTCGAAGAAAGAAATGGAAACACCTAGTAGGCGACCTAAAAGCTCTAGCATGACTCATGAAGAAGAGGAAGAAATGCAACATGATATATCAAAATTACGAGACCAAGTGCAACAAGTGTCACTTGCACAAAAAGGAACATAATCTAAGATGGATTGTTTAAAGGAAGGTGTAGAAGCTAAGATGAATGACATGGAAGCTAAGATGGATGATTTGAAGATAGATTTGAAGACAGACATGGAAGAATTAAAGAAGTTGCTACACGAAAGGGTCACTAATGGTGAAAGGGTAGTAAAGGAAACTCATGATGAGAACAAAAGTAATGTTAATCATGATTCCATAGACACTAATGTTGGATCGAAGACCCACCATATTCCAAAAATCGATATGAGGAAGTTTTATGGCAAGGATCCCGCAACATGGATATTACAGATGGAGCAATTTTTCGATCTCAATAATGTGCAAAACACACAAAAGGTACATATGCAACTTTATATTTGGAACCAAATCAGTTTGTATGGTATCAATGGCTTTGCTCTCGTAAACAATTTATCACTTGGGCAATTTTTACCGAAGAATTGATAGCACATTATGAGGATACAAAAATCAACACTTTTTTTAGCCAATTGAAAGTCTCAAACAAAAGGGTTCAATAATGGAGCACATTGAGGAGTTCCAAAAATTGAACATAAGGGAAAAAGATATTCCAGAGGAGCATAGGATTGATGTGTTCATAGGGTCTTTAAAGGATAATATCCAACATGATGTTCGCCTTTGGGAACCTGATTCATTAGAGAAGGCATTCAGGTTAGCAAGAAAAATGGAAAGCAAAATTATGGCAACCAGGAAGCATACCACTCACAACTATAAAGATGGAAGTGTTGTCCCTAGTCTTCCACAACCTATAAGGTTGACACCACAACAATTGAAGAAAAAAGAGCAAAAGGGCTTTGTTACAGTTGTGATAGTAAATACACTAAGGGTCATAAGTGTGCTGAGAAGAAATTAATCTACATAGATTGTGAAGAGGAAGAAGAAAAGGAGGAAGAAAGGTCGGAGGAAGAGGATATACTCCAGGAACAAAGCCTAGATTAAGAAGAAATTAATCCGACCATATCTTGTAATGCATTGGCTGGAATTACCACTCTCTAAACCATCAAGATAGAAGGACAAATCAAGAAGAAAAGGTAATAGTGTTGATTGATTCAGGAAGTACTCACAATTTTATTCATTGTAAGGTAGCAAAAGAATTGAATTGCTTCTTATATCTAGCACCAGAGTGTCAAGTGATGGTTGCAAATGGAGTAACAATAAATTGCTCGAGAAAGTGCCATAATATCAAGCTATCCATGGGAGAATATGTATTTACTAGCCCAATTCTTTCCATTCCAATGGGAGGTGTTGATGTTGTATTAGGAGTCCAATGGCTACAATCCTTGGGTACAATAGCTTTTAATTTTCAAGAACTTTTCATGAAATTTTCTATGGAAGGAAAGGAAGATGTATTAAGAGGTATTGCAGGGAAACCGGGAAATATAATCAGCTCTAATGGTATGACAAAGCTTCTAAAAAAGGAGCAAAGAGGTGTAATTGCACAATTATGTTCGCTAGATGTTTCCACATCGGAATCATCTATTTATCCAGATCTCCAAAAAAGTCCTGGACAATCATTCCAAGGTATTTGAGACTCCCAAAGGTCTCCCACCTATGCGTGATCATGATCATACTATTCATCTGATTCCAGGAAGTGTTCCTCCAAACATCAGGCCGTAGAGATATCCCTATGTCCAAAAGAGTGAAATTGAACATATGGTTGCAGAAATGCTAGAGGCTGGTATAATTCAACCAAGTCAAAGTTCTTTCTCTACTCCAGTAGTATTGGTGCATAATAAGGATGGATCATGGCGCATGTGTCCAGATTAT
>APFE030502543.1:106760-126226 GCA_000404065.3 Pinus taeda | reverse complement strand
AAATCGATCAATTTCAGAGTATCTTATCAAGTGGAAGAACTTATCTGCTGAAGATTCCACATGGGAGGATGAGAATTTTATACAGAAGCATCCAGAACTACTCAAGCGCTGAGGACAACACTTTTTTGAAGGAGAGGGGCATGTTGGGTCCCCATAATACTAGTGATTACCCCATTACTATTGTAGTTGTACCTCTTATTAATATTGTTGTGTCCCTATTGTGCCCATATTGTTACTATTGTGCCCCATAAAAGCCCACTATTGTTATTATTGTGCCCTTACATTATTATTGTTATGTAGGCTCTGTTTATGTTATGACCCCTTAGACTCCTATATAGAAAGGAGGTCTTTTCATTTGTATCATCCAAGAATTGTTCATTTATGTAATGTAAAGGAGGTTGCCCCCTCGAAGAGGCTGAATTCTAAGGCGTTGATCTATCTTTTCTATCTTTTCTTGAGCTGGTTTCATAACACAATTGGTTTAATCCCTTAAGCACTTATAGATGGTCCTATGGAGTCTATGTTTCAGCTGACACAATTGGTTTAACCCCTTAAGCACTTATCCTCAAGCTCTAAAATCTAGCTTAGAGGTGACTACTGCAATAAAAGATTAGTTGCAATGTATCTAAGGTTGGGTGGAGAGTTGAAATCTCAATTTCAGTTGTCAGGCCCTTCATTACCACAGGGGCTTCACTGGGGGAGTAATACCTACAACATGAATTCATATTGGGGGATATATATTGAGGAAGAAATGACATAATATATTGGGGGATATATAGAGGCGAAAGGGTTTTTATATTGGAAGGTATAAAAAATGGAGCTTAAAGTTAATGAAAAAATATAAAGGGGTATAAAAAATGTTAATGAAAAAATGGATACCTACAATATCTAATGAAAGTAGGGGTTTTTGAAATTGGGAAGTTGTATTGGGTTCATATTGCTAGGCTAGGGGGTTAAATAATGTGATTTTTAGAGGTATTTTCTAATATGTAGTCAAATTAACGGTATTGTTTAGTATGCCACGAATGCACATGATATGTCAGAGGTTCTTTGAGTGAAGCCCCCATGTTCATTACTTGATAAGTACTCATATAGCTTTGTATGCATGTAAACCTCGTAATTTTTTTTATTGTGATGTTTATGTCCATTATGATTGTATAGAATAACTCTTGCATGATATTGGGAATGGTATGGTTCTATGTGATTAATGTTGAATTGTTTGGTTCTGATCTCTAAATTTATTTAGAGCTTAAGACTTAGCATAGTGGTTGGGTATAGGATGTATTTGAACTTCTGCATCTCATTTAATCATGTATGCATAGACTGTATAGTATCAGTGGGTATGTGTTGTCTAATTATTGTGTGAGGCATGGGTATTGTTAGATATGTTGTGCATACGTACATCATGTTTCTATTTAATGTGTTGTTATTATGTTAAGAAGAATTGTTGAGGAATATTGTTTTTCTATATAACAAGGTATGTTAGTGTCTTGTGTAAGGGTTTCAAGGAATGGTTTATTCTTGTATCCAACCTCAGTCTACAAATTGGTATAATGGCATGTGTATGAAGAGGTAGACAACCTCTGTTAATTAATTGGATAATTGTATGAAAATGATGTGGCTAATGGGCCTTGGTTTATAAATTGTAAGGCTCAAGGGGAATATCATTTGTGTGTGTATGTATGTTTTTGCAGGCTACAAGCTAAGTTGGGTTGATTTATTTCAAAGCTCAAAATAGATAGTGTAGTATTTATATGTGTGTGTGCGTGTGTGTGTGTAGTGGTTTAATGGCCATCACCGAGTCTCGGCAAAGATTAGGAGGCATATTGCAGATTGGCTTGTACACACACACACACACACATATATATCCACACGCACTTGGATCCCTATTAAAGGCCTCTTGCATTTGCACTAGTAATTGGTAAAGCACGTGGGGTTGGAACCATTAATTCTGGAGCATAGGACTTTGAAAGAAAATGGTGTGAACCGATTGGAACCATGCGAATGAGGGTTTTGACCAAGTGCACACGCGAGGGTGATATGAGCTGTAAACCATAAGCCATTTATCCACCATCAGATGAACCCTCGAGATTCCAATGGGGCGCTAGGAAAATCTTGTTGGGATTCATTTACCAGGATGACATGGCGAATTGGGCCTATGTACTGGGAGAGTGACATGAAATATGTGATAATTTTATAATTGGTTAAGGCAAATAAGAAGAGGGTTAGCGCATATTTTAACATGGATCGTGTGGAGGAAATCTAGATCGTTGATATGAGCTGAGCATCTTCTTCTTCGTATCATCTCAGAAGTAATGCACCCTAGTGGTTTTCAAAGGAGGCCCTGTTCAGATATTCCTAGATAAAATCCCTAGGACAATGTGGCAGTGGGTCGTGAACCCATATTTTGCATATTGAGGTGGAAAACCCTGAATTCTTATATAACATGAAAATGTGCCTGACAAGGGGTTAGAATCGGTGTTGCGACCCAGGATTACGAGGCATGTGACATGGTAGGGAGGGTGATGTGGTGCCCTTGTGGCGTGCCACATGGTACCTTGTTTCAACCTTTTTACAATTCCAAGGGGGCTTAACTCATGTGACATGTGGAAATCTCAAAGGAGGCCATGTGGAGGGTGATGTCACCCCAAAGAAAAGGCTTTTTGACATCACCCCAACACCTTGTCCCTAATGATTTCATGTGGAGTCAGGTGCAAACCTACAAGGATTTAATCCCTGGGATGAGGTGGTTGTGGGGGGGTCCATGTGCACAGGTGTAAGGGAGTGAGACCCTGGTGATTAGTTGAAGTAGAATTGAGGTGGCAGGTGTCCAGGTGGACTTCCACATCACCCCGACAATTTGGAGGCCTTGGAAAAGAGAATAGGTTGGGATGATGTGGCATGATGGAACCCAAGCATGTCGTCGTAGCTAATAGTGTTGGCACATGTTGAAGGAGGGGTCCACTAGGGGTCATCATAACCCCAAAAAGTCTTCTTTGGAAATTTCAATGGGCAACGGCATTGGAACCCCACCCCCGGGATTTTATTCATGAGGTGACATGGCCAAAGGGCCTGCACTTGTGTGCATTGCATATATTATACATTATGTTGTAGGTTGGGCCTCATGAACCATAACAAGGGTTAACATGTGACAAAGTGTGAGTGGGTCGGTAATTGTGTAGAACTACCATGTGGGTGGTGTCAGGGCCAGGACATGGATAACCATGTGGGTACCACGTGGGCGCCACATGGCATACCAGAGTAACATGGCACTATATGATAGGCCAATATTTGAACAGTCGTAACTTTTGTTCCAGGAGTCAAATCAAGGAAAATTTTACACCATTGGAAAGGTCTTTATGAGATTAACACAACAACATCGTCTGTTTTAAGTTCTAAGGAAGTTGAAAAATGTCAAAAAAAATAGACCCCATTTCTATAAGTGGACTTTGGAGGTCGCGTCATCAAAGCAATTGTCTCCTTATACCTTTAGTAGGGGTTGTGGATAGTAGGGGGTATGTTACAATACTTCTCCTCCCAATATGATCCAATCTACAAACGCATTGCACAAACTGTAAAATTAGGCTTAACTTATTGGCCAAGTTTGTTGAATCACTTCACCTTTTTACAAGTGATTCAATCTATCCTATCCTACAAACTTTGTGGCATAATTTATTTAACATTAACGATGATAACCATAACTTGACCATTTCTCAACAAAGTATGGCTTTAATAGGTTGAAGCAATAACCTAACATGGCCATATAAGTAATGTCATGGAGGAGAAAAGTGATTATATCCACTCTTTTTTTAATGTAATATTGTTTTAGTTGATAGAAATTAGATGAACAATATTTTCTAATTGTAGCTAATTTCAATTAGGTGAAGTAATTCTAATTCTAACCATTTCATATAAGGATGGAAATCATGTTTGTATCAAATTTATAATTTAATAAACATTGTTGTAATTAATTTATGTCAAAAATCATAACCAAAGGGTTTGGAATTAGCATTAGCATTTAAGTTTATGGTTTTTAGGAGAATGAGGAATTAAAATAAAATTGCATACCTCCCTTAACCACCTAAAAAAACAACAATGCACAACCAAGGTACAAACAACACAAGGGCTTAATGTTAGCTCATTTTTCTTGCATGATAATGCAGTTAGTACCTGGATATGTCCACCTATACCAAGAGAGCCCACAAATTATTTATTCCATAGATCTACATTCACTCAAAATTGTGTTCAAAGATGTCACACTAAAAAACATATGGATGTATTATGCTCTCAAAGAAGTCAAAGAAGAAAAACAATATTTTGAATCAAGTTCAACATTTCACTTGAAGAAAATTTTGACAATGAGATTACACTCAATGATCTACACTGAGCATCCTGCAAAATAAATTTGGCACAATTTTATCCATCATGGAATTCTACCACTGCAATATCTACACCATTGGTCTACCTCTTGCTAATGTTGTGACCTATGTTCAGACAACCACTTCTTTGTAACTTGCAACCTATACCAACACATTCTACATTGACTATATTAGAGTTTGTTCCTTAACAATAACTGTGAGGTCAATGATTTAGCAAATTATTTCTAATACAATGATTTCCTTGAGTTTCAATATCGAATGTCAAATGTCACATATTGAAATATAAGCATTATTATATTACCATAAAACATGGAGTAGTAAAGATGCATTATTGGTTAAGTGTGCATATAGCTTGTACAACAAAAATAATAAGTGGAAGTTGTTTGAGATGGAAAGCATTTTTGGTTAATGGGGTTCCATTCTTCTACAAAGAAGAGCATATTCAAGGATACATCTCATTGGAGGAGGCATTATGTCATTCCAATTTTGGGATTTGAGTTATCATAAAAGTTGTGCTCCTCTTTGTACACTCACTGTAATATACTTGAATATGCATATGTTCAAGGGAGTTCAATTGTAAAACCTTGGTAATCGTTATTTTAAATACCTTGATCCAACTCAAAATTTGAATAGGGGGATCAACGTTGTCTATTTCTATTGTATAATGTTTGAGTGTTATTAGAGTCGTAGTGTTATGCTTAATGGTTGATTTATATTACAGGGACAAATATTTAAGGATCAAATAATTAAACAAATGCAAAGCATATTCAAGCAATCAAGTTGTTAATCATATTAGCATTCAACAACAAATCTACACCAACATTAATTCCAATTTCAACATTTGGAACTCACAATGTTCTTTTGCATGTGCAAAATCAAATTAAATTTGAATGTCTTTATTGTTGTTAGGTGCATTCTCAATTGAACCCAACACCCTGAAACTTTTGAGTCCATATTGAAATTTTTCATATTATTGTTAAATGGTGGATTTGCAAGAAACCATGTTTTTTTGTCAAGGCAACCACAATTTTATACTAGGACCTACCTAACCAATGAGGCCCGATTTACTCTTTGAAATGGCTCAAAGTTAGAAATCATTAGAGGTACTAAACATTGTAATACTCACCCCTTAAAACAACACAATCATAATCAACAAAGGAACTCTTCAATCTATTTTAACTTGTTTGCAAGTTTTTAGGCCAAAGTTGAACTTGTTCAAACTAAGTGATAGCTTAAACATGATAAAATACAGCTCAAGAATCAACAACTTTTATAGCATTCTAAACAAGTCTTTGTTCAAAACAATCATTTATTCAAATTTGATGTCCATCACTTTTAAATTATAAATACTGATTAGCAATCAACACAAGATCAACATAGTAATATAACAACAAATGAAGATTCAAATGTAGTTAACCCTTCTTTTCGACAATTCATTGACAAAATCATTTCAATGATGTAGCAATGTGCAATAAATCAACTTTCATAGATTCAAAATAATCTTTCCAAACCTATCATTAGACCTTAGAAGAAAACAAACACCAGTAAACATAGAACACGAATAAGATATGACAAGGAAGTTAAGTTTCATGTTCCAAACTATTCGAGACCAATTCACTTCTATAATGTTGGATTCCTTAAAGGAGGTTCCATTTCACTTGTTGAAGTTTAACATCAAGATGCAAAATGCCAACATTGTAATTGAGTCGGCACATAGAGAATCAATGTTTCGATCTTCATCTTTCTTTTCATTGTAGGAAGAAAAATAATCTTTTAGATGAATCGTCGAAAGAAGAAGGATCAAAAACAAAAATTTATGGCTATATAAATTCATTGAAATGGAATCAACAAGTCAAGAAATTGTGGATGTCTTACTATATAGTCCAAACACAAGTAAAGACACATTTGTATGTAGAAATCACAAAAACATAAGGGTTTCAAACAACTATTCAAGATGAAGATTTTAGGCATGACTAAATCATAATTCTAAATATCTTATTGAATTGAAACATTGAGTTAATGACTCCCAAATAGTACTCACTTACAACTTAAGATGGGTTACACTCATGAGTGAAAATGTTTAGTGGTAAACTAAAACCACCACATGAAGTGAAAATGCTCAGTGGTCAACCAAAATCACTAGATACAATGATGGATTGGTTAAGGGCAACCCACAAGAAAACCCACGATGTCTCACCTTTCGATGAACAAGGGGGGAATATTGGTGATGATTGTCTAACTTCAAGTTTCGACAACAACAAATAAAATATTGAAATGGGGAACAACAATCTATAGATGGCATATTTATACACATAATATCAAATGGTGAGTAACAAGAAAAACAAAACCATTGCAAAGATTTCATCACTTGTGATAGATTTCCAATTTGGGCATTTTGAAGTTTATATCACTTGTCATATTTTCACATGGCATGTGTTGATGTGATAAAGTTTCCCTTGACATGATTTATTCAAAGTTTCAGTAGTTTCAACAAGAAATCCAATCTACCATTTCATGGTTATTTCCCAAAATATGATTCAATGTCGTGTAGTTTGATCATACATAATATTCAAGATTGGAAGTGGTTGATTAACACTTTGTGTGTCATTTTTCAAGAGCAGGTTTGTATATATTTTTCTCCTTTGGATAGTCATTTGACCTAGAAAATGATAAGTAGATCTATTTGCATTGATGATTGGCATTTGATTAGGGTGTCAAGTATTTTCAAGGATATGTCAAACTTGCAGTTGATTCACTCTCATCAGATATTTGAGTTCATGCTGGTGAACAACTATAAAGGTTTTGACTCACATGTTTACATAGTGGGATTTTTCAAATTTTATTTAACATCTAAATTTAGTAGTTTATAGCGTTGAATATTGCAGCAAGAAATTGTCAATTTGATTTTCCTTGATTAAATTGAGAAAATTCAAATATCCACATCAACAAATAACTTGGATGATGTCAACTTGTGTGACATGGCTTGTGTCACCTAGTTTACTCAATAAATTCGAGTTGGAGGAGTTAGATTTTAGTTATTCATGTGTGATTGCTAATTTGTAGCAATCAAGGTCAGTTATCTCAAGTTTTTTCAGTTAAACTAGTTCCAAATTTTGGAAGAACTAGTGAAAGGCCAATTAAGTAGTGGGACTTCAGTCAAATTCAATAATCATCCAGTTAATTGATAATCAACCCAAAATAGCTAGTGCATGCAGATAATTCGAGTTACACAGTTGAGGTGAATATTCTAAGGCAGTGTAACTTCAGTTGTAGACTAGTCTTGAGTGTACAGGTGTTGCATGTAGTCATTTGATCAACCTAAAGGAATTGTGCAATTCAATTGGGGGAATTTCCTAAATAATAGGGGTTAATTCTTCAAGGAATAGCACAAGGAAATAAGAGCTCAAGCTGAGGCAAAATTTGACTAAGTTTGAGTCATAGGCCTTCAGTGAGCAAAGGGATAGGTTGTGCACTTACAGGGTGAGCTCAGTTGAGCAAAGAAATTGTAATACATCTCTATTCCTTTGATTAATGCAAGAGGCATTGGGGTTTTTAGGAGACTGTTTTCCCTAGATAAAATACTTATTGAATGTTTGTTATATCTTCTTGCATGTCTGATATTTTTGTTCTAAATTGTCAATTAATGTCCGTAGAGCAATAGTGTATGTTTCTTGTTGGAAAATGTAACTATGTTCATTCTTCATTAATGTACTTGAGTCATCATGTAATGTAATTGTCAAAATAATAAAGAAATTATTTTTTATTATTGTAACAGTGACTTATTAATGCATGGGTTTCATGCTTGGGTCATCATTATATTAGTCAAAGTCCCCATTGTGGACTCCTAGGATTAATATTGAGTTTATAGAGTTATTGTACATTCAAGGAGACCCTTCTTGGGATTTTGAATCATGTAAAAAGGTTTAGTATTGAGTCAAATATGATTTATGTGCCCTACACATCAAGTCTACCTAAGAGAGATCAAGTTGGCCTGAGGATCCTAATTCGACACACAAGAAGCATATAAATACAAGCTAGTCGAAGTCATTTGGAGCATCATCTCTCAAGCTAGTTCGATATATCAAGAGTAGCTGGAGAAGTGCGGATTTTGTTTCTGGGAAGCCGAAATAAGTGTGTGTTTGGGGAAGTCGAAGGAGAGGAATAAAATGAAACTATTGGTGTCTCTCTCTCTCTCTGTTTCGTTTTCTGGATTGGGAGATCGAAGTCTCCTAAGTTTCGATGTTGCTGAAATATGATGCATAGTCAAAGTTGTTGAAAGGGGTCAAAGATCTAGGAGGCTAACTTGGTGTGGAGGGAAAGTCTGGTCTTGGACTAGGGTGAAGAGTCTCAAATAATACTATTGAAAGGAAGAATTATCTTGACTGGGTTTTTCCCTTGAGGGGGGTTTTCCCTAGCATAGTGCCTATATCTTGTGTCTCTTGTTTTGTGATCTTCATACACACATAATATGGTAATTTCTTAATGAAAGATAAGATAGTAAAGAAGTAAAAGAATCCAACACATTCACAATTAATTATCAAGAAAGGAGAATCAAACCCTAATTTAACTACTTTGATTTTCCAACATGGTCTCAGAGCTAAGGTTAAGGAGAGTCGAATATCACTTTGTTGGCATGGATTCTCCCTCATTGATTAATTATATAATAATGGGTTCCAACACTACTAGAAATTGGATCAAGAAGGTCATCTACTACTTCTTCAACAAGGTTAAGGGTCAAGGATTCTTGGTTTCCCTTATAGGTTCTCTTACTGATGGAAATGCATGGATCATTGATAGTGGATCATCGAGACACATGACAGGTGAAAGTAAGCAACTTCATACACTATCAAAGGAGCCATATTCTCATGCAGTGGAATTGGATGACAACAAAATCTATGTTGTTATAGGCTTGGGATCAACATCGTTGAAGCTGGAGAATGGATCAAAGTTGCATATCAACAACAGTCTATATGTTCTAGGTTTGAAAAAGAATTTTCTTTATCTTTCTTGTTTAGAAGATAAAGGGTAAAGAGTTTCTTTTGTTGATGGAAAATCATTGGTTTGGGGAAAATACTCTAGCATTGATAAAGCTAGGGTTATTGGAGTTCTTGAAGGAAGTCTTTATAGGGTCATTACACCACCTCCTCAAGATTTGGTTCATATGGAAATAAGTCCTATTGAGCTATGGCATAGGAGGTATGGTCATCTATATTATAAGGTCATCCATACTCTTAGTCAACTATTTCATGATATTCATAATATGAAGTTATATCATGAAGGTGTGTGCAAGGAATTCTCTTTGGGAAAACATACTAGAAATCCATTTCATAATAGTGAAACTAGGTCTAAAGAGATATTAGACCTCATCCATTTCGATGTGTGTGGGACCATGTCTGAAAAATCACTTGGAGGTCATCTCTACTATGTGATATTCATTGATGACCATTCTAGAAAGACATGGTTTTGTTTCCTCAAAACTAAAGATGAAGTATTTGATAAGTTCAAGGAGTTTAGGGATGAAGTGGAAACCCTAACCAAAAGAAAGATAAAAACTCTGAGGTCTTACAATGGTGGAGAATAAACTTCTAAGGAATTGATTGCATGTTGTAAGGAAGAAGGTATTAAGAGGGAGCTCATTGTTCCCTATTATCCCAAAAAAAATGGATTGGTTGAAAGGAAGAATAGGTCAATTGAAGAAGGCATTCGAACTATGCTCCTTGATCAAGATCTACCAAAGTTTTAATGGGGAGAAGCAACGATGACTAGCGTATACATTCAAAATAGAATTCCTCATAATAGTCTTGATAATACAACACCTGAAGAAATATTCACAGGAAAGAATTTGAGCATGGATCACCTCTGAATCTTTGGAATTCCATCATATATCCATGTTCCAAAATACAAATGAAAGAAGTTGGACTCTACAAGTATCAAGGGAATATTTGTTGGTTATAGTCTTTCCTCAAAAGCATATAGAGTCTACATAAAGGAAGGAAGACACATTGAAGTAAACAGAGATGTCATATGTGATGAAAATCAAGCATACAAGAAATCAAAGGATATTCCTATTAATTTTGATGATGAAGAAGTTCCCATATTTGAAGAAGAAGAAGTTCATCATGAAAACTCTACTATGAATCTCGAAGAATAAGGACCTAGTGAGCCTATTCAATCAGTGGTTATCCCAACCACAAGGAAGAGGCCAAATTGGTTGCAAGCTACATTAGAAGACGCTAAAGGACATGAAGTTGTGAAAAGTTCCTTCACGGAAAGTAAGAAACCAAATCGATATTTTGGCTATGCTGCATATATGACAGAGTTAATTGAATTTGAACCATCTACATTCAAGGAAGCTACGCATGAAGAGGTTTGGAAGAAAGAAATGTAGGAAGAATATCAATCCATCATTAAGAATGGGATTTGGGATATCGTTCCTAGACCTAGTGACAAATCGATTGTCACATCTAAGTGGATCTATAAGATTAAACATGGTGTTGATGGAAGTCTAGGAAAGTACAATGAAAGATTCATTGCAAGGGGTTTCTCTCAAAAGGAAGGCATTGATAATGAAGAAATATTTGCAACTACAGTAAGGTACACTACCATTAGATCATTGGTTTCATTGGTTGCTACAATGGGGTGGAATATTCATCAAATGGATGTTAAGACCACATTTCTGAATGGGTCCATTGATGAGGAAGTGTACATCGAACAACCCGAGGGAATTGAATTGAGTACCAAGGACTCTCATGTTTGTAGACTTAAGAAGGCCCTATATGGTTTGAAGAAGGAACCTAGGGCATGGTATGAAAGGATGGATGCATATCTACTTAGAATTGGGTTCGTGAAGAGTTATGTTGATCTGAATATAGGTCGTGAATAATGAGGCCGTCATTATTCTACTATATGTGGATGATCTATTCATCGCAGGTGTAGATCAAAGAATTCAAGAATGCAAAAAGATGTCGACAACTCAATTTGAAATGAAGGATCTAGGATTGGTGCACTGTTACCTAGGTCTAGAAGTATGGAAAAGACCTAGGGAGATATATTTGGGGCAAGGAAAGTACATCATCAAGCTATTGTAGAAATTTGGGATGATGGATTCCAAGCCAATGACTACTCCTATGATCACCAACCTCAAGAAGTTGAGGTTTTCTGACTCTAGTCTTGTGGATCCTACCACATATCGATAGTTGGTAGGTTCCCTAATGTATCTGGTAAACACCAAGCCGGATATATGTTTTACAGTGAACATTCTTAGTCAGTTTCAGTTGGAGCCTCATCATGATCATTGGATAGTTGCCAAACATATATTGAGGTATCTTCGTGGAACTATACATCACTTAAAGTATGATAGTAAGGAAGTCAAGCTAATTGGATTCACGGAGTTTGATTGGGGTGGAAATGAGACTAATGGAAGGAGCACTACTGGAGGATTCTTTAGTCTGGAAGTTGCTATGATATCATGGATGAGTAAGAAGCAAGATCATGTTGATTTGAGTAGCGTTAAGGTAGAATATGTGGTTTCATATGAAGTAGGAAAAGAGGTTTTTTGGTTAAGGAAGCTTTTGACACATTTGTTCGAGAAGTCTTTGGGTCTTACTGTGATTAATTGTGACAATCAAAGTTGTATCAAGATGTATGGAGATATCATGTTTCATTCAAGGATGAAACCTATCAATAATAAGTTCTAGTTTATTAGGAACTTGGTGCAGGATTGGATCATGAAGTTAGAGAATATGTCTCGAGAGATAAACAGGTAGCAAACATTCTAACAAAGGCTCTTCCTAATAAGAAGTTTGAATATCTAAGGAACCTTCTTTGTTTGGTAGATATTGTTGATTGTATTGATGATAAGAGTATGGAAGAGATTTGTTGAGGCTTTGCAATTGAAGCATTGCCTGGGAAGACATATGCCGTCACTTTGTGTTGATGTTTGGGTCCCGAAGTTGGAAAGGTGGTGTGTGTTATTGAGCTTTGTTTTTGGATACACACCTGGATATTTGGTTTAATGTTTAACAAGTAAGCCTGGCGGTGCCTAAAGGGGTTGAAATATTGAGTCCACCTTATTCCCACTTGGATAGATTTCCCTAGTCAAGAATCTAGTTAGTGGAATTTTGGTGCCTAAATTATTGAGAGACCAATAGATAGATTTCCCTAGTCAAGAATCTAGTCCATGGCATTGCGGTGCCTAAATTGTTGAGAGACCAATGGATAGATTTCCCTGGTCATGAATCTAGTCCATGACATTTCGGTGTCTAAATTTCTTCATGGTTCATATAGTTTGAGATCTTCCATTTTATTTGTACATTATGAATACCTCCCTAGTTAAAAGGGAGTGTTGGAAACTGTAACTATGTTCAGTCTTCATTAATGTACTTGATTGAGTTTATAGAGTCATTGTACATTCAAAGAGACCCTTCTTGGGATTTTGAATCATGTAAAAAGGTTTAATATTAAGTCAAATATAGTTGGAATATATTATATTCCTTGGAAGGATATAAAGTATTACTCTTTTACATAAGATTGTGGACAACTTTTGACATAATACAAAGACATTATTACCTTCCAAGGAATATAATATATTCCAACACTCCCCTTTAATAATGGCTGGGAGAAGAGCCCATCCTAACACTAAGGAAGAAAGGAGTCATTACTACTCCCCCTTGCTGACAACTTCCCTCGTCCCAAGTAAAGAATGAATATGCACATACTTTGCTTCTATCAAGGATTTGGTGAAGATATCATCTGCTTGTTGCTCGATAGGACAACACTCCAGAGAAAGAATACCATCGGTGATAAGACCTCGAATATAATGAGCATCAAGGTTGAGATGCTTAATCTTGGAGCAATATATCGGATTATAAGCAAGCTTAATTGCGCCCCAATTGTCACATTTCAACACAGTGGATGATTTCAAAACCAGACCAAGCTCGGTAACAACATGTAGTAATCAAATGCTTCTTTAGCTACTTCTTTGGTTGCTCTATACTCTGATTCACATGAAGATAAAGAAAGAGTCTTTATATTCTTGTTGGACCAAGAGATCGGACCTGAACCGAGTTGAAATATGTAATCAGCAGTTGACCGTCAATTAGAATTGTCACCCGCCCAATCAAAATCTATATAACCAGAGAGTAAAAATGTAGCATTTCTCAAATAAAATACATCATAATGCAATGTCCCTTGTAAATATCACAAAATTCTCTTGGTTGCCTTCCAATGACTTTCATGAGGTTGTTGCATGAATCGAGAAACCATACTAACCATAAAAGGGAGATCTAGTATGTTGTGAGTTAAATATATCAAACTTCCAACGAGTTGACGATAAAGAGTAGCATAAACCAATGGAGTGGTACACTCAACAACTAACTTTACACCGGATTGAAATGGCGTAGGAGTAGGTTTACAATTACTCATATGGAAACGAGCCAATAAATCTGTCGCATACTTAGGCTGAGAGAGAAAAATACCATGGGTCATGTGCCAGATCTGAAGATCCAAGAAATAGTGCAATGTACCAAGATCTATCATCTCAAACTGCTTTTGAAGACTATAATTTTCATATCTTGAATTAATACAAGTTGGCTGCCAATAATAATTAGATCATCCACATATAAAACAATAATGAGGACATCATCACCAAAGTTCTTAACATACAGATTTGGATCAGATATACAACGCTTAAAACCATTATTCAATAAATATGCATCAATTTTATCATACCAAACCCTAGATGCTTGTTTGAGACCACATAAAGATTTGTGTAATTTGCATACTAAACTTGAGGATTCAGCAAAAATAAAATGAGGAGGTTGTTGCATATAAATTTCTTCAGCAAGATCACCATTTAAAAAGGCACTTTTAACATCAATTTGATGAATTTCCCACTTATAAGATGAAACAAGTGATAAAATGGTTCTTATTGTGTTCATTTTATCAACAGGAGAAAAAGTTTCATTATAATCAATACCTTCAAGTTGATTAAAACCTTTTGTAACTAATCTAGATTTATGTGTTTCGATCTATCCTTCTGCAGTGAACTTAGTTTTATAAACCCATTTATAGCAAACTAAATTATTTCCTAAAGGAAGAGGAACAAGAGACCAAGTCTTGTTTCTCAAAAGAGATTCATATTCAGCAGACATAGCTTGTTGTCAATGAGGCTTACCCTTAGCTTGAGCATAAGTAGTAGGATCATATGTGACCAAAACTTTGGTCATAAGAGCAAAGTTAGATCTAGTTTGACGAGTGTCAAAAGGATTTCTGACCTCACTACCTGCAGATTCAAGAGTTTTCCGAGACCAAACAGGAAGAGTAGAAGGAACAGGAGTCACTTCAGGAGCTTAATGAGTTTCAGGTGGAATACTTGAGGGAGAGGAAAAATCGAGATCAATAAGAGGCATGAAACTGGAAGGAGTAACAGGTGGTATTGGTAAATTCAGGGTAACATGAGATTCTAAAAAAGCAGGTGTGGAAGAGACTTCATGAAATTGAACATCCCTTCTAATTATGACACTTTGATTAGAAGGATCAAACAAACTTTAAACTATGGAATTCTCATCATAACCAATGAAGATACACTTGTGAGATTTGGGTTCTAACTTTTTTTGCTTTTCATCAGGAATACGAGCCCAACATTCACGACCACACCTTAAAATTAATAATATCTGGTTTACGTCCATTCCATTTTTCCTCAGGGATAACATGTTTAACAGCTTTAGTAGGACCCCCCTATTTAAAATAAAATTAGCACAACCAGTGGCTTCAACCCAAAATTTCTTATGCAGCCCTTTAGAATAAAGCATACATCTAGCCATTTCAACTAAAGTTATGTTTTTCCTTCAGCAACACCATTTTGTAGAGGTGTGTAAGGAACAATATTTTGATGTTGAAGACCGTGTTTAGATAAATATGCATCAAATTATTGTTTAACAAATTCCCCCCCATTATCATATCACAAGGTTTTAATACTCTTACGAGATGCATTTTCAACCATGGATTTAAATTCTTGAAATTTTACAAATGTTTCACTTTTATTTTTCAAAAGATAAACCCAATATTTTCTACTAAAGTCATCAATAAAGGTAAGAAAATAAACTGCATGAGATATTGAAGGAACTTCAAGGACCACTTATATCACTATGAATTAATTGCAAAGGTGGTTTAGCATGCCAGGATTTACCTTTATTAAACGTTTATCTATGATGTTTACCAAGAACACATCCTTCACAAACACCAGTAGTAGAAGAAATATTAGGGAAACCATGAACCATTTTAGTTAGCATTTTCATTTTACCATAATTCAAGTGACCCAATCTTTCATGCCATAATTGACTTAGTTCATCAACATGAGAAACATAGGAATAAAAGGGTTGTCTCTTAGTTGAATTAAAACCAACGAATTTATATAAACCAGTTGTATGATCAATAGGACCATAAGAGACTACTTTGTAATTTCAGTTGATATCTTTAAGAACATATTTATTAGGCCAAGCTTCAAACTTAAAACCTTTCTGACATGCATGATAATTAGAAGGTAAGTTGATGGGCATGTTTTGAACATGAAAAACATCTTCCAGATGACCATTAGAAACTTTCTGAGATGAGTGCTTATTAGTTTCATAAGATGTAAATAAAGAAGCATTACGAGTCATATGTTTTAGAAGCACCAGAATTCATTATCAATTCCACATTAGGAGAACTGCTAGACAAAACAATAGATGCATGTAAAGCTACTTGAGATTCATTAGAATTTTTCTTGTTATCTTTAGCCATTAAACATTTCGCTTTAAAGCAATTCTTTTTAGGATGGTTAGCTTTACCACAATGCTTACAAGGATCATACAATTTCTTCCTCTTACTAGTTTCATGATGTGCATGAGAAGCATGACCATTATTATTAGTATGATTAGAAGTGTGTGAATAAGAACCTTTAGCATTATTAAAACTTTTGTTAGGATTCTTATTATGTGCCATAAGGTCATAGTTAGCCGTTATCAATCTAGCCGTTGGAGTCTTTGCCCAAACTATTTAGCTAGCTAAGCTGGATCGGTTCTTCAACTTGTCCTGACGATGAACCACACTGGTTGGTTCGAAACGCATCGACAAATGATTATTTATGTGATTTCGCTGAAGATTCTCTAAACAATGTTATGGATCACAGAAGTCTAAATTCCTTAATAGTAGTGACCACAAGAATTTGGTGCTCAAGGATAAACTTCGAAGAATCAAGATGCAGAAGAATGACACAATTCCATAGTACCTGAGCAATTTATACTATGTCGTGATGAACTTGGTGGGGTCGGTGCTAATGACCTTGAAGAAGACTTGGTAACCTTAGCCCTTCTAGGTCTTCCCAAGAGCTGGAATATCTATCAAGATTCGGTGAATGTGAGGGAGAAACCACTAAGTTGGGAGCACTTATGGTTTGATTTTGTACATTAGGAAATAAGACAAAATACCAGAGATGGGACTTCATCCAAGGGCAAAAATGAAGACAATTTTGCACTGGATAGAAAGGCAAAGAAGGGAAAAGGGAAGAAATCCCATTTCAAACCAGAATCCATTCAAGGGGGCAAGAAGAAAGATTTGTCAAAACTTAAGTGCTTCCATTGTCATGAATTCTGGCACCATGCCACGAAGTGTCCACACAAGAAGGCAAACAAGAAGACCTCAAGAGGAGCAGTAGGTCAAGCTTTAGCTTCATAGATAGAACTTGAATTTACCCTCATTGCATGCATGCCCATCACAATGATGGCGAGCATGTGGTACTTGGACTCAAGTGCATCATTCCACATGATTGGGGATAGAGACTTTTTTAGTGATCTAGAAGAAAAAGACTTGCATTTCATTCCAACAGAGGAACGAGATGTTGATATTTTGACAAAGGCCTTTTCAAGAGGAAATTCAAGTTCCACAGGTGCAGGATAGGGGTGGTTGATAATCCCATTCTTGTTGAGAGGGAGTGTTGAAATTGCAGTAAGAAATTCTCATTTTGATTTTGCCTTGATTAAATTGAAAAAATTCGAATTTCGACATCAGCAAACAACTTGGATGATGTCAACTTATGTGACATGGCTCATGTCACCCAATTTGCTCATTAAATTCAAGTTGGAGGAGTTAGAGTTAGTTATGCATGTGTAATTACTGATTTGTAGCAATCAAAGGTTAGTTATCTCAAGTTACTTTCAGCTAAACTAGTTCCAACTTTTGGAGGAATTGGTAGAAGGTTAGTTAAGCAGTGGAACTTTAGTCAAACTCAATGATCATCCAGTTAACTGATCAATCAGCCCAAAATAGCTAGTGTATGCAAATAATTTGATTTACCTAGTTGAGGTGGAGATTCCAAGGCATTGTAACATCAATTATAGACTAGTCTTGAGTGTACAGGTGTTGCATGCAGTTAGATGATCAAGCTAAAGAAATTGCACAATTCAATTGAGGGAATTTCCTAAACAATATGTACTAATTCCTCAAGGAACAACACAAGGAAATAAGAGCTCAAGCTGAGGCAAAATTTGACTAAGTCTGGATCAGAGGCCTTTAGTGAGCAGAGATATAGGTTGTGCACTTGCAAGGTGAGATCAGTTGAGCAAAGAAATTGTAATACATCTCTATTCATTTGATTAAAGCAATGGGCATTAGGGTTTTTAGCAAATTGCTTTCCCCAGATAAAAATACTTGTTGCATGTGTGTTACTTCTTCTTGCATGTCTGATATTTTTGTTCTAAATTCTCAATTAATGTCTGCAGAGCAGTAGTGTAGGTTTGTGTCTTGTGATTTTGATTAAAATTGCATGAGCAGTTGCAAATCTACAACCTAATTTCTACATTTAGGCAATTCTTCATCAACGCTTGGCCTTAAAATTTCATATTGAAAAGTTGGAGATAATACCAATTTATCTACTAGTTCTCGCTACCTTCCTCGTATAATTTTTTACACTTATGGTTGAGAAGGGGATTGTTAATGTGTAACCCTTTATACAATCATGAATTTCTAACACTTTCCTTGTGCATTTCACATCTTATGATATAGTTTTTATTTTAAGTGTTTATTATATGATATAGTTTTATTCTAAATGTGATTAGATCTTATTTTACTTTCTTTTAACATTATCTCTTGATGAATTGTCGTTGTGAGGGAAAATCTAGTTTATATAGTTACATCCATGCAGTATAAATTGATATCATTAGAATGATTATTATAATGAGAATAGCTTGAATCCTTTTCCACCAACTTCTTGTGTCTTGTCTTGTATTATATTTCTTAACAAGCCCATGTATCAAGAATTTGTTCGTATGGAAAAATGATTGGATACCACTTGCAAAAATGTTAGTACCATGAAAACTATGTAGAATTTTGGCTACAATTTTTATATCAAACAACTAAAGTTCCAAGGGATTTGCCATCATAAGGGATTCAAGCATGAAAGAGGCCTATTTGAACTTTAGTAACCAACAACATTGATATAAATTCCACACGCATGTCAAGTGATCAATGTAGTGATTGAGACTTATCTTAATGAAAAGTACAACAAACTTTTAATTAATCTCCCACCCTAAATCAAGGGTTAAATTAACCCTCAATTGATGTTAAAATAATTCCTCCATTAAGGGCTTAAATTTATGAACCCTTCCCCCTTTTTGCAAGATTTTTTGTCACTGCAATTTTTAGGTATAAAATTCCTTCATCTCTTCCATGTCAGACTTATGCTAGTTGATTTATCATTCAATCCTCTCAACAATGGTATATGGTCCTTTATATAATGGCATATAGTTTTCATGCTTACACTTTTATATTATATTTTTATTTTATTTTATCTGAACTTTTGACGCAATTTTTTCTTTCTCACTATGGAGGCATTAAGAGAAAAATCAATAGAATAGAAAATATATAACAAAAAAATATTAAAATTATATTTGAGATATTAGAGTATGTTTCTTCACAAGGTCATTCTTGTTTTCTTTTATTTACGCACTAAGGAGAAAACAATTTCTTGTGAAAACAAAAGACTTAGTGTTTAAAAAACACACACACACACACACACACACACACACACACACACACACATATATATATATA
>APFE030502543.1:21477-106560 GCA_000404065.3 Pinus taeda | reverse complement strand
TGCGACTTTTTGGAGATTCCGGTGATGGAATCCGGCGAAGAAATTGAGGTTAAATCTTGATTTGGTGCAGTTAAAATGGTTTTTTAACTGCATATTTGGATTCAGCAACCTGAAAAACCCCTAGGACGCTTTGATTATGCAGAAACTAGCTATCAAACTTGCGATTCGAATAAATTGCTGCCGGATTTTGACCAGAAAAACCAACCGGAAAAGCTTCCAAAAAGTCTCATTATAGACAACTTCTATTAAATCAAAACATTCGAAGAAAAAGTATAATCTATATAGATTATGGTCAATCTTTTTTTACATTGAACATTGAACATTAAATAATTGATGTAAATACGAGTCACTTGGCATGGACAAACATATAATTAAAAGAAAAATTGACACATTAATTGAAATTAAGTTGGTTAATATATCATTACAAATATAACATAATGCTCTACAAATTGTCATTAGTGCACAACAAAATTCACAAGGAGTGAAATTTTTTGCTATTATTTAAATATAACATAATGCTCTACAAATCTTAGTAGAGCATAATCATTGGCCTCTTGGCTACATTTTAATATTATTATTTCAAATTGAACCAATGGCTTATTAGGGTGAATGGGAGATTTGGTAACCTTAGCCCTTTTGGGCCTTCCCAAAAGCTGGAATAGCTATGAAGATTCTGTGAATGGGAGGGAGAAACCACTGAGTTGGGAGCACTTATGGTTTGATTTGGTATAGGAGGAAAGAAGATGAAATACTGGAGATGGCACTTCATCCGAGGGTGAAAATGAAGAAAAATTTGCACTGACTAGAAAGGCAAAGAAGGGAAAGGGGAAGAAATCTCAATCCAAACCAAAATCCATTCAAGGGGGCAAGAAGAAAGATTTGTCAAAAATTAAATGCTTCCATTGTCATGAATTTGGGCACTATGCCACGAAGTGTCCACACAAGAAGCCAAAAAATAAAACCTTGGGAGGAGCAATAGGTGAAGCTTTGGCTTCACAGATAGAACTTGAATATACCCTCATTGCATGCATGGCCAGCACAATGATGGGGAGCATGTGGTACTTGGACTTAGGTGCATTTTTCTACATGACGGGGAATAGAGACTTTTTCAGTGATCTAGAAGAAAAAGACTTGCAGTGCATTCCTTCAGAGGAACAAGATGTTGATCTTTTGACAAAGGCCTTGTCAAGAAAGAAGTTCGATTTCCACGGGTGCATGATAGGGGTGGTTGATAATCCCTTTCTTATTGAGAGGGAGTGTTGAAAATTGCAACAAGAAATTCTCAATTTGATTTTAACTTGATTAAATTGAAAAAAATCGAATTTCCACTTTAGCAAACAACTTGGATGATGTCAACTTGTGTGACATGGCTTGTGTCACCCAGTTTACTCAGTAAATTTGATTTGGAGGAGTTAGAGTTTAGTTATGCGTATGTGGTTGCTAATTTGTATCAATCAAGGTCAATTATCTCAAGTTGTTTTCAGTTAAACTAGTTCCAACTTTTGGAGAAACTAGTAGAAGGTTGGTTAAGCAGTGGTACTTCAATCAAACTCAATGATCATCTAGTTAACTGATCAATCAACCCAAAATAGCTAGTGTATGCAGAGAATTTGAGTTACCTAGTTGAGTTGGAGATTCCAAGGCATTGTAACATCAATTGTAGACTAGTCTTGAGTGGATATGTGTTGCATGTAGTCAAATGATCATCCTAAAGGAATTACGCAATTCAATTGAGGGAATTTCCTGAATAATATGTACTAATTCCTCAAGGAACAATGCAAGGAAATAAGAGCTCAAGCCGAGGTAAAATTTGACTAAGTCTGGGTCAGAGGCCTTTAGTGAGCAGAGAGATAGGTTGTGCATTTGCAAGGTGAGCTCGGTTGAGCAAAGCAATTGTAATACATCTCTATTCATTTGATTAATGCAAGAGGCATTATGGTTTTTAGGAGATTTCTTTCCCTAGATAAAAATACTTGTTGCATGTATGCTACTTCTTCTTGCATGTCTGATATTTTTGTACTAAATTGTCAATTAATGTCCCCGGAGCAGTAGTGTAGGTTTGTGTCTTGTGATTTTGATTAAAACTACATTAGCAATTTCAAATCTACAACCTAATTTCTACATTTAGGCAATTCTTCATCAAGGCCCAACCTTAAAGTTTCATATTGAAAAGTTGGAGATAATACCAATTTATCTACTAGTTCTCGCTACCTTCCTAGTATAATTGTTTAAACTTGTGGTTGAGAAGGGGATTGTTAATGTGTAACTCTTTATACAATCATGAATCCCTTTATACAATCATGAATTCCTAACATTTTCCTTGTGTATTTCACATCATATGATATAGTTCTTATTTCAAGTGTTTATTATATGATATAATTTTATTCTAAATATGATTAGAACCAATTTTACTTTCTTTTAACATTATCTCTTGATGAAGTGTCGATCTGAGAGAAAATGTAGTTTATATAGTTGTTACATCCATGTAATATAAATTGGTATCATTAGAATGATTATTATAATGAGAATAGCTTGAATCCTTTTCCACCAACTTCTTGTGTCTTGTCTTGTATTATATTTCTTAACAAGCCCATGTATCAAGAATTTGTTCATATGGAAAAAAAATTGGAGACCACTTGCAAAAATGTTAGTACCATGAAAACTATGTAGAATTTTGGCTACAATTTTTATATCAGACAACTAAAGGTCCAAGGGATTTGTCATCATAAGGGATTCAAGCATGAAAGAGCCCTGTTTGAACTTTAGTAACCAACAACATTGATATAAATTCCACACGCATATCAAGTGATCAATGTAGTGATTGAGAATTATCTTAATGAAAAGTACAATAAACTCTTAATTAATCTCCCACCCTAAATCAAGGGTTAAATTAACCCTTAATTGATGTTAAAATAATTCCTTCATTAAGGGCTTAAAAGTTATGAACCATTCCCCCTATTTTGCAAGATTTTTTGTCATTGCAACTTATAGGTATAAAATCCCTTCATCTCTTCCATGTTAGACTTACGCTAGTTGATTTATTATTCAATCCTCTCAACGATGGTATATGGTCCTCTATATAATGGCATATAATTTTCATACTTCCACTTTTATATTCTATTTTTATTTTATTTATTTTACTTGACACAATTTTTATTTCTCACTATGAAGGATTAGAGAAAAATCAATAGCATAGAAATATATAACAAAAAAAATATTAAAAAAATTTGAGATATTAGAGTATGTTTCTTCACAAGTTTTCTTGTTTTCTCTGTTTAAGTACTAAAGAGAAAACAATTTCTGGTGAAAACAAAAGAATTAGTGTTTAAAATAAAATAAAAGAGCATATATATATTTTTTAAAATCAAAACATGTGAAGAAAAAGTACAACTAGTATACATTATGGTCAATCTTTTTTTACATTGAACATTAAATAGTAGATGTAAATAAAAGTCACTTGGCATGGACAAACATATAATTAAAAGAAAATTTGACACATTAATTGAAATTAAGTTGTTTAATGTATCATTAGAAATATAACGTAATGCTCTACAAATTGTCATTAGTGCACAGCAAAATTCACGAGTATATAAATTTTTTGGACTTGCATTTAAAAAAATGTAAAATATCAAATATCCATGACTACATTTCAACAAGAAGTGTTTAGACTTTTCATGGATTAACTTGATTATCATACTACTAATGAATTTGGTGACCAACTTTGCTTATTCATCTATCACATTAAGCAAAATGGTGTAATGGTTAAAATATTGAATGTACTTGGCCATTTTGCATCTTTTCCACTCACCTTGGCCATTTAAAGCTACTTAATTCTTTTACATTTAAATTAAACCTCCACACTCAAGGATCCCCTTCCTTACTTAAATAGTTCCTCAAGAAATCCATATTGCTAAAGCTTAATCCTTTAAATATAATGCATACCCATCAAGCCATCAATCCCCTTTAAAAATAAGCATCGGTCTTCATCTAAATATTACCTTGATCCATCATTAGAAACGACATGTACAAATATGTAGGTAGGCCCCTTCCCAATAACCCATTAGGAGTAATCAAAACATGTGATCAACAAGCCATTGAACACATTAAAAATACAACATCCAAACACCCCTGATAAGTTATCTTAGCAATTTGAGAAAAAAGGGTCTTTGAATGCCCCGAATAGGCCATTAAACCAAATTACAATATTTGAACATCCTCAATAGGCCATTGGACAAATGAAAAATAACAAGAATTAAACACCCTAATAAGCCATTGGTTCGATTTGAAATAATAGTATTAAAATGTACCCAAGAAGCCATTGATCTAAATAAAAAAAAGAGTAAAATTCAAATTCCCTAAGTAAACTATCAAGCCAATTTGAAGAAACAACATTTCAACACCCCCATAAGCTATAAAGCCAATTAAAAAAACATCGAAATGCCCCCAACAAGCCATCAAGACTTATTTTGAGATAAGCCCAATGTAAAGAAATAAGCCAATGAGCCTTTTTCTGAAATTCTTTTTCACATTGAAAAACATCAATCTAAAAGACCAAAAACCATGTTGGAAATAATACTTAAAATTCTAGTAAAAAGGTCTAAAGCCCTTGAGCCTTTTTTTGAATGATGCCATTAGAAACTTTCAAAAGATCAACCTGGTAGTTCATTAGGCCTGTTCAAAAGATGCCATCAATAACTTAATAGGCCATCATGTCTCTTCCAAAAATGTGCCCCATTCAAAAGAGAAAACCATCCGACCTCTTCTCAAGAAGAGACCGATGGGACCACTCTGAAGCTGACATTTTGAAGTAAATAAAATATTTTTCATCCCCTTTGAAGAAAAACTTTGAATCACAAGGGGTCAACTAATCAGTTTCGAGGAACCCTTGAAAATGCAATCAAGCAAAGGGCAGGATAGTTATCAAATTTAACACTTCAAACTCATATAAGGATCTGGCCCAAGTTGTCTAGCTTTGAATGCATACACATAAAGCTAGGGTATCTTTACACATGTTGAACATATTACACAGATCACTCACTCAGAGATTAAAGATCGATACATTAATGTTGACTTAGTTAAATCTCTCAAAGATGAAAGTGGTACACAGCCCCGGCAAACAAGTATGCTTGCAGCAATATTATTAATGCAAGCAAGAATAAAGCACATAACATTTCTCACAATCAATTATTGATAAATGATTATTTATGTTTTTTTAATTAGAGTTCATGTGTTATGACCCACATCAAGTGCCAATAATATCAAGAAGGTGTTTGAACGGTTGGATCACCCTATGTAATAATATCAAGAAGGTGTTTGAACTGTTGGATCACCCTGTGTAGGACAGAGATTGTGACCATCAAATTGATAAATGACTTTCCATGCTTTTTAATTAGAGTTCATGGAACAATAAGGTGTTATGACATATACCAAGTGCCAATAATATCAAGGTGTTTGCACTGTTGGAACATGATGCAGGAGCATACAGCTCAGCAATTTCATTACATTTTAGTTAAGGGTCTTGTGTTTCAAGGAAGTTGGATTCCTATGTATGTAATTATTAATGTTTTGAGTGATTAGAATAGGAATTAATTAGATATTGTGAGGATGTTTGTAAATGCTCTCGAATGTAGGAGAACATGAATGATGATGAGTGATGACAAGAGAGTTGGAAATCAATTATAAATCTTAGACTAGAAAGTGGTGTCATGATTCGTAGAACTAGAGAGGATTCTTAGGGATAACTAGAGTTAAAAGTGGACTTAGAGGATATTCAGGATTTAGTTCAACAGATTAAGGATCTAAACTAGAATTGGTTAAATAGAACCTTTTGTATAAATGTAAGCCAAAAAGACATAGAGTCAGTTAGTTAGAGTGAGATTATATAGGTTTGACTGTAAGCCTATGGGCAAAAAAGAAAGATCGTTGATATAGAAGATTAGGCTTAGGAAGAAATTCTTGCATAAATGTTTGTTTATTAATACAAATAACTCGATTCTGAGTTTGTGTGATGTGTATTTGAATTATAAGTTGTGTGTGAACTTGAGTAATTATGCGTAACATAGGTTGCAGGTGTACAGAACCAGAGAAGAGGTGTAGAGAGGAGTGTTACGGCTTTACACACATACAATACAGGAGGAAGCCTTTAATGTTACAATGAAGGTGAAGGAAGTATAAAGGCGCGAGTGGAGATCGAGTTCAGAACCAATGAAGATAGTCAGTGAGGAGTAGATACACAGGCAAAAAGCCGAACGAGTTGTTACACAGTAAGAAACAAAAGAACGTAGTAGCGAAGCGCAATCGTTGGATCAATCAGATCAACGAACGAGAGCAAGGGAGATAGACGGCCAAGATTAAGTCGCGCAAAATAAGTCAAGAAGATGGAGAGATTAAACCCACGTGCTAGAAAAGGATGAAGTGGTCTCGCAAAGGGTAAGCAGTTTCTCGCGCGGCCTAAAGGTAGTAAATGGTATTTCAGAATTCTACGCGATTAGCCTTAGCGGTTGACACGTAGCACATGGAGGAAAGAGAAAACCACTTTTCTCGCGTGCCTTCATTCTGACATCGGTCGTGCTTAATTCTACGCGAGATTGCGCGATAACCGTTGGATCAAGTGGATTGATCAGCAATGAAGATCAACCAAGCTTGTTGGCGATCGGGTGACGCGATAGTCATTGGATTGGACGGAGTAGATCAACGGTAGAGATCATCCGGGGTTAGTTGATGATCGGGTGACGCGAAAACTGTTGGATCGAGAAATAAAATCGACGGCAGAGATCTAATGCGCCAAGGAGAGCATCGATGTATGTGCAAAGATTCGAAGAAAGACGGAAAGGTAAATGGTTAAGTGTAGTTATGTAATATTTCTATTATATGGGAATTATAATAGAAATAAGCGGAGTTAAGGTTTTATGGGTTAAGTTTGGGTTTTAACCAAAGTCTGAAGACCATGGTATGGTTGATATGCACGGGTAATAAAATTAACCGAAAAGTTGAGTTATAAGGGTTAAGAGAGAACCGAATATATTTCCACTTAAAGACTTAGACTTTGATAAAGTGGGTTTTCATCACATGTATTTCAGCATAGCCTTAACCTTGATTAAGTGAAAGTTTTATATAGTATGGCATTTTGAGAATTCCTCAAACACACATAGTGTGACATGCAATTGTATTTGCATACTGTGCGCTTAGGCTGCATCATTGGAGTATATGCAGCTTAGGCTGGCATGAGATCACCATGCATAGGACTAGATTGTGACCATCAAAATAATAAAGTACAAAATCACACTAAAAACACACTTTAATCTAATATTACATTAGACCAAATTGACACACTAAAATGTAATTGGATGTGGTTGGAATCCAAACTTTGAAAAGCTCTATGGAAACCACATGATTTCTTGACTTGCATGAATTATGGCTGGATACTCACCGTTCTTGTTACAAGCTCAAGTAATAGGTTCTTACTGCCTGGAGAAGACCACTACACAACAAACCATTGAATCTTTCATGAGTGGACCCATGATGCAGAAAGGAATAATATGTTCAGAAAATTTAAAGGTGATTAGTTCAAGATTTTCCATTAAAATTAGGATAAGGCAGTCAATTAGCTTACTGGAACTGATGAACTACAAAACAGAGTAGAGAATTTTTGCTAATAAACCATGTCTTCTGATTCCTTGAAAATAGGAAACCCTAAATTTTCTCTACAGGAAATTCATCCCGAGCATGGTAGAATAAGGTGCACACTGAGAATGCGTACGTTACAGACCACAATATTGAATCTATCACAAAAGTAGCATTACTTTTTTTCCAATAGACGTCGATGTCAAAAGGTGGGAAGGCAAAATCTTTGGTAATTAACTTCATCCAGAGCGCATGGCTACCCGGGGGTGATCTCTTGAATCTCTTTATTCATACATTGCTCGCGAGCTTCGTGGACAACGTGACTGAGATTTTCAGAAGGTTGGATTCTCAGTTTGGCAGGTAACTTTGTTTACAGCTAGAAGCATTTCACATTACTGGGTTTATCAAATGAAAACCACATGTAACAGTTATTTACAAAAATTTACAAAGAGGAATGCATCAACCGTTCATCTTTTCCTACAACCAACGACTTAGTGGATTTTCCCAAATTTAACACCTACAAAAAATATCTGGCATGGCTATTGCGCCACACAAAAAATGACATTTCATATTTCCTACCTAATGTTGGGAACTATCTGATATTTGAACGTACACCATCTGTGTGTATCCATTGAACACAATGTTGTTCAGACTGCTCAACCCAAATTGTCTAAATAAATCTTTCTGATAATCTGGAATAACTGGCTCAGAGGAACGGGCAGGGTCATATCTTGTTTGATGTGTAAGTGATGGACCAGCTACAGGTGGAACCTCCCAGTACAGATCTAGTACAGATTCCACAAACTTGCTATTCTCAAAATGCTCAGCATACGAGAGCATCTCAAAGCTGTGGTTGAAGTTGTCTCTCATTTGTCCTCTGACACCCCACCAAACGTCCCCCGGTCCACAAAGCTCTTTTATGTCCAAGGCCTTCTCCCAAAACTGCTTCCTTTTGGCTCTTACCTTGGCTTCATCACCGTCTTTGTAGCAGATATGTCCACCACCTGGAAAAACAACAAAACAGTAAGCCTTTGAAGCTTTCAATACGGCCAGGTTAATATGTTCATGATATTAATAGATGATTACTTCATTTTTATTCACTTACGTTATGCTAACACTTTCAATAAACACACAGGTAATTGAGTAACAAAATGATCTGCATCCCCTAAAGGCTAGAACCATTTTCGAAAGTTTAGCCCTTTCAGCAGATACAGTGAATTCTGTCTGGTTTCTATATGATGAAATTTTGCTAACGCCATCTATTTTGAGTTCCTCAGCGAATATCAACTCCTAAAAATTCTCTACAATAAAATCATCCCAAGCAGGGCAGTCTAATGTAATAGCAAATCAAAATACATGTATTCCAAGCTACATAGAGAATTAAATGGATCAGAAGAGTAACATCAAAGTTTTCCTCATGAATATTAATGTCTTTCAGAATTGAGGCTTCTGTGAATTGAATTATGATGAGCTTCTTCTTCCTGATCCATCACAGAAGTAGTTTTAGTGCCAAAAACTATTACTACTTATGTGATGGATGGGGAAGAAGAAGCTCATCAATATTAATGTCAATAAATGGAAAGTGAGATTACCATTTCAAGGGCAAAAAAGCATTTTTACCTTTTATATGGAACTGATCACATATTTGACGAAGCGAGTAATGGTCTCCCGTGCCAGTGTCATAATTATCCTCAAACACCAGATGCCTAAATCCTGCCTTCAGAGCTTGCTTCAATCTGAAGTTAATGAAATAGCACTTAATCAGAATAAAAGAGGAGGGGCCATTTGCCTGTCACAGGCCAAACTGAACATTTGAAAGAGTGCAGCATGGCTGTCAGCCATTTTTTTGGCACTAACTATACCTAATCAGTGGTTCTCACTGTGAAGAAACCAGTGGTGCAAAAAAACCAAAAAAGTTGTACTCAAACAAGTGCATCTATTGTATTGGCACACAGTTAACCAAGGCCTCACCTTTTGAGTTCATTCTGATGATCATCAAAGAAAACAAGCGCCTTGCTCTGGTCTAAAATATCATACTCTTTCATTACAGACTTCCATTGAATGCTTCCAAAATCAATAAACTGTTTTCCTGAATAATATCTGCAATTGGGATCTACATAGGCTGGCCCTTTCTTCAAATACTTTTCAGGATGACGAGGGGTAATTGATATTATAGGCTTGTCAGGCATGGCCTGCCTTAAAACCCACGTGGAATGACCTTTGAAAGCACCACTCTCTATCATCAAATCTGGTTTTAACCACCTTGCAATGAACCAGAGGCCAAAGCTGTGATCAAAACCCATACCGAACATATTATTTTTTATCGGTCTTGTTTGATAAATAGACACAAATTCTTTCAGGGCATGAAGAAGGTCATCTCTTGTCCAATTCGCAGTAGATCCGTGTCTTGACCTGCCTTTAGACAAAGATAGAAACGGGCATAAGATTCATATCCAATAAATGAAACAAAAATACCCCAAATTTGAATTACATAAACTTTAAGAGCACTCAAAGAAAGCCATATAAACCAAGACGAGGAGCGTTTAAGTTCTTATAGAACACAATAGTCACACAAATGCACCAAATGTCAAACAATCCAGCAACTCTAACAAATGAGAATCTCACTACATATATAACAGAGCACTGGATCACAGATCGAAGATCTTAAAAACTGTAAATATTCCCATAATTTGGTGCAGCCAGTCAGAGGTTCAGATGAGCCTGTTGACTGTGTGGTATAGTGGTTGAGATAGGTGTCGCCACCAAAATGACTGAGGTTCAACCCTTTGTGAGAATAGAGTCCGGATCACGTGTAAGAATTGGGCAAGTTTGACAGGTCCCGTGTTAAATTGGGCTTTACAGCAATAATGCGGAGTTGGAGTTCATGGCTCTACCCAGGATGTGGAATTGGGGTTCATAGCTCCTCGCGGATTTAAAAGAAGTTCAGATTCGTGCTTTAAAAACTAAAAGTTAAAGAGATAATATAAAAATCTGAATTTCCATAATAAGCAATAGCGGTCAAGGAAAGAAATATACATCACGGTACTCCCAGAGAGCCAGATTTAAAAGGTTCAGATGATTGCTTTAAAAACTAAAAATTAAGGAAAAAATAGGAAATCTCAATTTCCACAATATGCAATAGCAGTCAAGGTAAGACACATACACCACGGTACTCCCAGAAAGCCAAAATCTGAAGAAGCTTCATTCCCCGAGCCAAAATCTGAAGAAACTTCGTTCCCCGAGCCAAGATCTGAAGAAGCTTCATTGTCTGAGCCAAAATCTGATGAAGCTTCATTGTCTCTGAGTACCACCTTTTGAATGACGGCATATGAGGGAGCCTTGCGGGAAAGCTGCGTCCCTTTTATGAGAAAAACCCCAAGAATCAAAACCAGAGAGAATAAAAGGCTTATAACACTCAACCTGTTTATTTTTCCGCCTCTAGTTATCCCTTTGGTACTCTTCTGAATTCCCAACAAACCCATTTTCATTGCAGCTGTAAGCTTCTCTAGAGATTATATGAAACCGACAGAAAGAATTTCTAAGCACAGATCTGGATGTTGGATTGAGCTAAGGGCGCCATAAACCACTTAGAGGCATACTCAGGTTGGTCACCCCCTGCTTCAGCCTTAAAGATATAACTTCCAAAATCGGATTCTGATGGCTATCATGAAATGATAATCTCCATGATTGACTATATTCAAGGCCTTCTGAATAAGCATACCGAATTTTAAGCTCTACCACTTGTACTAATGCACATGATTAATCAAGATTCATGGCCTTTTCATCAGTACCAAAATCATATTTTAAGGGACACCCACGATTCCAATCTATATTCTTAGCAGATCCATGGACTTTTCCAGTACCAAAATCAGACTCCAGAACCATGGGCACTCGCAATGTACATATTTGATCAGAGATTCAAGGCCTTTTAAGTAATAACAGTAAAACTTGAGGGCTACCCAGAAATGATTTAGGTTCGTGTGATTTTGGGGAATTGAACACTGTGCAAACTTGCTTGATTTAAGATCTCCCGGTCATTACAACATTTTTGGATTCCATCAACGGTTCTTTTCTGCAACCTGCCTTTACCACCTTTTTGCCATACACAGGTTGATGAAGCATGTCGCCACACGAACTCTGTTCAACGAGCTACCGGTCCCATGTTAGCGGGGTAGCCATTGATTACCTGGACGTTAGCTGGCAGATGCTCCGTTCATTTTTTTCCCCGATCCCCCTCACTTTTACAACTTTTCAGGAACTTTCTTCGACAATCAACAGCGACAAAGGCATCGTCAGACCCCCAGATAATGCAGTATTTAGCCCCACCAATGTGGCTGAATAGGACATGTATATTCAAGAAAGGAGGGTGACCAATAAAAGTAATGTTGGGAGTGACTGTAACATTTTGATTGACGGGACCAGAATATCATCCATACTACATTTATTTATCACGATTCCTGCCACAGTTGTCTGGCAGTCTGCTTCCAGACTGGACAGCATATACCCCAATACTAATAGTATGCAGGCTGTGCACGCGTCTTAGAATTAAATGTTGCTGTAATTCAAAGTTCAACGCAAGATCTCGGGAGTCGAGTTAAAGTGAAGAATTGATTTCGGGAGTCGATTTAAAGTGAAGAATTGATTCCGGTGAAAAAATTTCAAATTTTTTTAGAGGCAGTGTTTGGATCGCATTTTTGATAGTGAAAATAGATTCAACACAATCAAAAACATCTAATACATTTAAATTTAAACATCTAAAACATCTAAATTTTAAAGTTTAACCACTATGGTAGAGGCTACTTGTGTGCAAAACAGATTTAATTAATGAAACCGTGTACATAGAGCAAAAAGTCTGTAACTTCAGCTATTTAAAAACATGATGAGATGTTTTTGTTACTTCGAGATAGATTTTATAGATTTTACAGGGTACCTGGTGGAGGGCAAACCAGGAAGCATCGCACAGATTGTTGTGGGTCTGTGGCCATTTATGGTTCTGTATATTGTCAACGCTTATTCTTTGTGATAGTGGCCAGTTTTAGCTTTGTTTTTTTAATGATTTGAATATCTAATTTACAACTTGAATAGTATTTGTTTGGTTAGAATAAATAATATTTACATTGTTTTTTCTATTTTTATCCAATTTGTTTCAAAATCGGTTGGATTTATTTGTAAATTTTGTTTTTAAAGATTTTGATTACATTTTAAGATAGAGTTTCATTGTGATAGGAAATTTTGTTCGTAAAATCTTAAGTTGAAAGTTTTGAGTGAATTTTAAAATAATTTAAATAATTAGATAATTATAGTTAGATATTTAATATTAGATTTAAATTATATATATATATATAGTTTATGGTGGAATGCATTTTTAAAGCACTCTATAGCATATTCCCATAACTTATTATGATGTCTTTGATGCATCACATTCCAAAATGAAATGTTTTTCCGATTTCATTGTCCTAGACGTGCAAAATGTACACACGTTCTTCCCAAGCTTCTTTAGGCCTTTTCCACCGTCCTGTTTCACACCGAAGTTGATGTGAGTTGGTTCTTAATTGAGCAATAAGAACCTTTGCCCTCCACGAAATGCTAGTTCCAATGAACTCTTTTTGTTGTAGATCACATGTAGGGTTGAATTCCTCAATGTAGTACTTCTTCTTTCTACCCAACTCTTTTCCATGCAATAGGCCATGAGTTTCAATCCCCGTGTGTGCGTGTGTATATATATGTTAATTAAAGATGATTTTTTTTTTTGGGTTAATTTTGTGATTAAATAACATTTAGATAAATAAGTTTAAGGTGTATAGATTTATTTATTTTTAAATGTGGATTAGGATACGCGTGAAGGAGGCACTTTTAAAGCACTCCATGAAATAGGCCACTAGTTCACTCTTAAAACACGTCATTACATTGTTTATATTATATTTGTAAATGTTAATTAAAGATGTTTTTTTTGTTAATTTTTATCTGAATTGGATCATTATATTGTTTATCATCCATCTTGATGCATTTGGAGGGGAAAAAGTGGAGGAATCATCTCACGGGACCATTTTTACCGCGGGGACCCAGTTTGGCGAAACAGGGTCTGAAATCTTCCGAGAGCGAGATCGTTTTGAGGCATCAAACGACAGTTTTTTGGGGTAAAACTTTGTTTCTTGAGGGCAACACCTTTCCATGTTATTCTACACACAGAGAACTTTCCAACAACGCAAGAATCGCGTCAATCAGAGTTTGTATGCAAAAGTTATGCCACTCAAAAGTTGACCTGCTTGTTTTCACACCTATAGTTTGGGAGGATGTTGCGCCAGCCCCGTTATTCATGGAAAAGGGGCTAGCCACATGTTTGTGATGTAAAAGACTCTAGAAGAGTCTATTTTGTAACTCTAGTTAATAATTGATGTAGTCAAAATTAACCACTTGTAGGCTAGCGGGATGTGTTATAACTGAGCCACTAGGAGGTAGAGGGATTACATTCTTTCGAGAGCGTTTTGTTCCATAGTTGAGCAAAGATAGCCAGAAGAGATAGGAGGTAGAGCATAGAGAGAGGATATGTTCACTGTAGCAGCCCACGTGCCATAGAAATTTACTTCTTTGTATCTGCAACCATATTTCCAGACAGAGAAAGAGAATGAATTGACCTCACCTTCCAGTTGGGTTTTCTCTCGAAAGGGTTTCCTAGAGAGCATAACTTGTGTATTATGTGTGTGTGAGCTTATTTTGTCGTTCTCTACTTTTCTGCATGATTTACTTTTACATGCATGCACTAATTATAGTTAATTTTACAAATTTAAAAATTAAATAAAATTGTAATAGTGTAGAATTTCATATTTTTAATATAATATTATTAGATCTGTTGTGACGAATTGTTCAGTGGAATATCCACGGCAATTTACAGATCAATTTTGTGATTAAATAACATTTAGATAAATAAGTTTAAGGTGTATAGATTTTTTTTTTTAGAATGTGGATTAGAATACCAAAGATGTGATCAATCATGGAGCCTGAACCAAGAAGGTCTAGAGAATTGAACCTGTGACCTCTCAATAGTAAAGGTGCATTAACGATGGAGACTCGACCAACTAAATTAACCCTCAAGGCTTAAAGCATATAAATATGTAAAATTTAATAATCTTTTCTATGTTGGTATTTTTTATTTTGATTTAATGTTAAATGTTATTAATGTGTTTGTATTACGATATCATGATTAATTCCAAAGGTTATATCATTTTACCACCATTTTATGCATTTGCAACAATCCAATATTAAGATAGGTATCTTTTTTCTCAAATTGTTTTTCAAATTATACACCAAGTTGTTTTACTCAAATTCTGAAAAGCCTTAAATTGATACAAATTAGACTTTTGGTTTCTTAGTTTGTATCATTGTTTTAATTTTCAATTTGATTTAGTTGAGGCTTAAAATATTTTGGTCATTCATATATGGTTGAATATGAATTAATGGTTGAGAAACAATAATAGGCATCAAAACACTTACCTCACATTACTAGGATGTTTTTTTTAAATCATAAAAACAAGTAAATTAAAACTTTGTTTTAAACTAATATTATTTTATTATTATCATTATTATTATATGAGTTAAACATATATATACATTTAAAAAAATACGTAACAAGGATCTTGACTATGGAGATTCACTTCCAATCTACCATGTAGATTCTTAACTTGTAAATAAGCTTAATTATAATATCATGGGTCAATACCATAGGTTACCAATATCACATGCCCAAAATACCATAACTCATGTTTATATAACATTTTTAATTTATCAATTTAATTAAAAGGAAAAAAAATGCATAACTACTTTTGATATAGATTTCAACCTTAGAATATATTAAAATATTTCATGGAGGTTAGTTCCCTACCATCCACCTAATAATTATTCATAAACACTGTTCCAAAATAGACATACCTATGAACATAATAAATGTATTGGTTTACTTTAACATTATATTTTGGCAATATTGGTAAGAATTTTATTACACTTTTTTAGTCATTCATTTTCAAATATTTTGTAATCTTGATTAGATTATACTGTGTCTCAATAAACAATTTTGGTGTCCAAATTTTTTGAGATTCATGGAGAAATAGGTCCTTGTCTTGCGTTAAACACACCAAACAACTTAATACCACCAACAATATATGAGCCATATTCAAGATGACCTCAACAATACCATCCACAAGTGATTTTACCCATTACGGTACAAGGATGCAACATTAACATAGTGTTTACAACTCAAATCTATTCTTGCATAGTTTGTCAAATATCTTATCAAGGCTTTCAACAAACTATCTATTTAACTTAAGAAAAGGGATCCTAAAAATACCTTTTGCATTAGGTTAATTTTTTGTTAGCTTTTTCACAACATAATAAACTACGATTCTTCACAATTTATTCATTAGATCACATGTGTTATGTATAAACTTATTGTATAATTCATTTAATTTAATTCCTAAACTAAGTTTGATCATGCCCCCTCATGTAATGGTCCCTGGGTTGTATTTAAAGCCAGGCCATGTCTTCATTGTAATCATCATTATATATATATGACTTAGTGAATGAAACATTAAATAAGATCAAAACATGGATGGACCTTGAGGAGAAAAAACGCGCAGAACTAGGGTTTGTAGCAGGATTTCAGTGTTGGGTACCATGGAGGGGCGAGAAGGGGGGAGTTCTACTCCCTCCTACAGTCATGTAGTCTCTAATCATTTCAAGAAGCCCATGGAAGTGGAAACTGGGTGTACAAATAGAGGAAAACAAGAAAACAACAGAGCTCAGAGGATGGCAGAAAAGCAGGAGGAAGTCAGAAGAGAGAAATGTACGGAAGTAGACAGTCAGAAAGCTGACCCCAGAATTTGGATAGGACCATGTAAACCCAGGGCTTCCATCACACCCCGAGTGGTGTTAAGTGACTTATGCACATGGTGACTTATGCAGTGATATGCAAATTCATGGGGTTATGGCCAACGAAGAAGGCCCTACATGCGTGGATAAAGAACCATTGGAAACCTAAGGGAGATATAGATCTACACCTTGATCCAAGGGTTTCTTCACAGTTGTGTTTACAAACCTAGAGGATAAGGACAAGATATTTGAAGGAGGACCCTACTTCTATGTGGTAGCAGGTCTCTATATGTGACCTTGGGTGATGAACTTCGTCCCAGAGCGAGAAACATTTACATTGGTGCTAGTATGGATAAGACTTTATTCCCTACCTCTAAATTATTGGCTGCCAGAATCACTAAAAGCCATAGGTAATAAACTAGGGTGTTTCATAAAAATATTAGAGGCCACATTGCGCAGAAAATATACCCCCTTTGCTAGAATATGCATGGAAATGGACCTTTTTGGGGCTTTTCCGGATGAAATAATTCTAGAAGTTTATGATGAAGATTGGGTGCAGGCGGTGGACTACGAGCATATACCCTTCAGATGTCGCAAATGCCATGAACATGGGCACCTCTTCAGAGACTGCCCTTTAATAAAATGGAGAGCAATTTCAAAGCAACCTCAGGTAAAGAGATTGAAAGATTTACCAAAATGGGAGGCAAAGGAAAAGGAGGGAGAAAGAACCAAAAAAAATCTATGAGGAAAAGCAGCCTAGTCATAATAGGTTCAAGATATTAGAAGAAGAAGAAGGGGATGAAAGAGCAAAGCAAGTATTGAAGGACAATCTAGTAGAGGAGGAAAAGGATGACAACATGGAGGATGGACCTGACAAAAGCCAACAAAAGGAGGATCAACCAAGCACGATGGAACTTGATAGGGACTAAGAGATGACCTCAAGCGAAGTGGGAATGGAGGAGCATGAACTGCAGGACATACTGGAAAGGGAGCATCTCGATCTAGAAAGGTTCATGGAGGAAGGAACTACTAGAGGAGTGGACTTGCTACCTCAAGAGGAATTTAATAGAGTACAACAGCTCTTCCTCTGGAGAACTCAGGCAAAGGGTTCTGGGGTCAAAAGAAACTATGATAGTCAGGATAACGGAGGGCTCAAAACTATGGAGGCAATAGAGGGACAAGCTCCCAAGAACCCAGGAAGAAAAAGACAAAATGAGTTGTTGATTGAATGTGAAAAACTCATGATCAACTCAGGTAAGATGAAAGACCTAACTAGTTACTCATTTACAAATCTTTCTTAATGAAGCTTACAACATGGAATATTAGGGGTCTTGGAAGTAAAAGGAAACAACGAAATCTCAGCAATAGAATGAAGGAAGAAAAACCAGATTTGGTATTTATCCAAGAAACAAAATCTTATGTAGACAAAATAAGAGAGATACATAGCAAGTGGCTTATTAAGTATGAATATCTAGAAGTTAAAGCAAAGAATGCAGCAGGAGGAATTCTTGCACTGTTGAACCCTCAAAAACTTGGAATCCTAGATGCTGAAGCATCCAAGAACTACATATCAGTGGTCATCCAATCATTGGGGGACAAGGAAGTTTATCTGATCACAAATGTCTATGGTCCACAAAAGCTTGAACATAAATTCAGGCTTCTAACCTCTCTGGAGGAGCTAAGAGAAAGACATATAGGCATCCCATGGATTCTAGGAGGGGATTTTAATATGATCAGATCTCTCTTAGAAAAAAAAAAGGTGGGACTAGATCTCTAGGCAGAGATTCCATAGCTTTTCAAAACTTCACCAACATGAGGCTAGTAGATACAGAGACCTACAATGTTATCTTCACCTAGAATAATAAAAGGGGAGGGGCTGCTTAACTGGCCTCTAAACTAGATATATTAATTATCTCTGAGGACCTTATCCTCTTAGGCCTTGACTTGTCAGCTATGATCCTCCCTTTTGGAGGCTTGGATCACTAGCCTATTCAATTAGAAGCGTCCTTTATAGGAACGCCAAGGAATAGACCTTTCAGGTTTGAAAACATTTGGCTTACCCATCCTGACTTCAACAACAATATTGAAAAATGGTGGATAGAAGATTTGAATGTTCAGGGTACTAAAATGTTCCTTCTACAGCAGAGGTTGAAACACATCAAACGCAGGCTTAAAGATTGGAATAAGAATGAGTTTGGCAATATCTTCAAAGCCAAAAAAGTAGTTGAGGGAAAGCTACAGGATATTAACCAGGAACTCATCTCAAAGGGATTCACTGAGGAGGGTAAGAAACAAGCTGACTTGCTTCAACAGGACTGGGATGGCTTATGTAAGCAAAAGGAAATCTTCTGGAAACAAAAATCGAGAGTTCAATGGTTAAAGGAAGGAGACAAAAATACAAGTTTTTTTCACAAGTCCACCATGGATCATCGGCCTCATAACAGGATTTTAAAACTGAAAGATACACAAGGAAATCAACTCAATACCCACAAAGAAATAGAAGCTGCTCTGGTTCAACATTTCTAAGGCATAGCAGAGGAGCCTCTCATAGACATATCACAATTCATCAATAACTTCACTAAGCACATTCCCAAGCTTCTGACAAGAGAAGATAATTATAATCTTATCATGCTAGTGAATGAACAGGAGGTCAACGAAGTCATCAGAGAGATGCAAAATGGAAAAGCTCCAGGCCCGGATGGTTTCAATGTTGACTTCTTCAAAGCATGCTGGAACACAGTCAAGCAAGATATTCTGGAGGTGGTGGAGGACTTAAGGAAAAACAAAACTGTTTTGAAGGTGCTCAACACCTCTTTCATATCCTTGATTCCAAAGCAGGAAAATGCGATGACACCAGATAGATTTAGACCCATAGCATTATGCAATGTGGTGTACAATATTATTTCCAAAATAATTGCAAACAGACTCAAGCCCCTTCTTCCAACTCTTGTGTCTGAGGAGCAAAATGGATATGTGGAAGGTAGACAAATTCTAAACAATATCATTCAAACTCATGAAGTGGTCCACTCACTGAAGAGTAATAAGCAGACAAGAATGATCATACAACTTGATCTAGAAAAGGCTTATGGAAAGCTTAGTATGGCATACATCAGGGAAGTTCTAAAAGCATATGGCTTTGACCATAACTGGATAAGATGGGTAATGGCCCTTGTTACCACCTCAAGCTTTTCAAATCTATTGAATGGCTCACCATCCAAAACCTTTAAACCTTCAAGAGGACTCAGACAAGGAGATCCGCTCTCACCCTTCCTCTTTATTCTCATGATGGAAGGGCTAGGCAATGCGATCGAAGTTGCCAAAGTAAACGGCAAAATTCAGGGGCTCAAACTCACACTGAATGGGGATGCTTTGACTCATCAACAATTTGTGGACGACACCATGTTGCAGGGCACACCTACGGTCAAAGAAGCGCATGCCTTCAAACAAATCCTGAAAGACTTTTCTATGGCTGTGGGTACTAAGGTAAGCCTTACCAAATCAAAGATTTTCCTTTTTAATACTGATATTGCTATATAGAGAAACCTCACCAGAATTCTAGGTTTTCAAAGAGAAATGCTACCCTCCAAATATTTGGGAGTTCCTCTTACAGACAAGCCTCTAGGCAAGATAGTTTGGGAGCCTGTTATTAATAGACTCTAGGACAAAATCCAGAAATGGACAAATAGGTCTTTGAATTTGGCAGGAAGACTAGTGCTTACAAAAGCCATCCTACAAATTGTTCCTATTTTCATGTTTTCAGCACTCCTAGCTCCTAAAGAAGTTGTGCAACACATTAGAAATATTCAAAGAGATTTTATTTGGGGCAAAGGGGAAGAGAAAAAGAAATGGGCTTTGGTAGCCTGGGAAAAGGTCTGTAAACCTAAGACACATGGAGGTTTGGGACTTGATGACCCTAAAACCCTAAACAAAGTTTTGGGGGAAAAACTATGGTGGAGATGGCTAAAGGAATCAGATGCCCCTTGGGCCAAGGTATGGAAACAGAAATATGCAAACAATTGGCAAGAAAGGGAGCACATCAGAATGTATGGAATAATCAAAGGCTCCCAAATCAGGAACAAAGCTTGAGAGAATAGAGCTATTGTTCAAAAATACAATTTCTGGGAAATCAGAGATGGAAACCTTGCTTGGTTTTGGGAAGATAATTGGCAATAAGAACCAAAACTGCTAAGAGAATATTTTGACAATCTTAAGAAGGATACTGATGACAAAGGGTTACACAAGGTAAATGACTTCTAGGAGCAGGATAGAAATGAAGGAAAACGGAGAGTATGGAAGAACCTAATTTATAGTGAGGACTCTCCGTTGAAGGTACAGGCAGAATCTCTCATAGTTATATTGGAACAGAGAAAGATTCTAATTTCAACATCTTCAGACCAATTGAGATGGGGCAAAAACAATGAAGGTAACTTTAACCTTAAAGAGGCCAAGCGAATAGCCCTTGGGCTTGACTTTCCAAACTCTGACACGGTATGGAAAAACCTATGGCAGAATCAAAACTAGATGAAAATCAAATTGTTCATGTGGTTGGTGCAGCGTAAAAAGATTCTAACTTGGGAAAACCTGCGGAAGAGAGGTGTAATTGGTCCATCAAGATGCCAGCTTTGCAAATTACAAGAAGAAACTATGGAACACCTTCTCAACCTATGCCCATTCACATCCACCTTGTGGAATTGGGTGGCTTCAATCTTCGGATAGTCTGACAGGGACATTGGCAACATCAACAACACATTGAGGAATTGGAGAAATTTCTCTGCAAATGAAATAATCAGCAAAGCTTGGGAATTGGTTCCTGGCTTTCTAATTTGGGATGTCTAGAAAGAACGCAACAATAGAATCTTCAAGAACAGGATTGCTTCTACCCAGAGCATTATGGATCAGATCATAGGACAGCTCAAAGAGACTGTAAGAAGCCTTATAAGATCCCCCCCCCTGAGAACCAACCTCAGTATCAAGATAGGCAGATACTTATGCATTTGGGCCTTCAGGGGATTTTCCCCCAGGGAATAACCAAGAATGTAAGTCATATAACAACTGATAAAGATTTCTGGAAAAAGCCCCCCCCCATGGATTTATGAAGTGCAATATAGATGGGGCCTCAAAAGGAAACCCTGGCATTGCTGGTTATGGAGGAGTAATAAGAGATGACAAGGGGTTAATAAAAACCATATTTCATAGTCATTTGGATAAAGACACTAACAATATGGCAGATCTCAATGCCCTTGAGAAATGCCTAGAAATCTTAAGGGACTCAAAATTACATAATACCATAGTTGAAGCTGATTTTGAACTGATAATCAATTCAGTCAAGAAAATATGCAATGGCTCAGTGCCAGACATAGTGTCGAAACACTGGATATTATTGCAAGTTTATCAACTTATTCAATCCCACCTGTGCACCATGAGAACCCTTAGTTTCATTCATGTGTGAAGAACTACCAACAGGTTAGCGGATATTATGGCTAATGAAGGCGTTCTTTGTACCAAAAGCAATAAAATATATGAATGGTCAGAGACTCCTCAAGGTCGATTGTAGGATGAGTGCCACAAACAGGCAACCTTAGACAGGGATATCTGTCAGAACAAAGGAAATAAGCAAGACAAAGTATGATTAGGGTGTTCTTCAAGAACAGAGGACTTTTGGTCGACATGAGGAAGAAGTATGAGCAGGAGGGCAAGGAAGGATCCAGAGTTTTACTCTAGTTTTCAGGCAGGAAATTGGAAACAGAACTCCACTTTCCTAAGTTTCTCAGGCGGGAAACTAATGATAGAACAAGTCTTTTAATGTAGCCTTTTAATGTTTGGTGCTGAGAGCCTCATTAAAGAGTGGGCAGGTCAGCGAAATCGTAGAAATATAATGTATTTCGCGCAAGAAACAGATAGTTGGTTAACATTCCAAACGGACCCGAAATGAGATTAGGCGATGTCTCTATCTGGCTTCGAGTCTGAAGACACAGTTAAGTTATGTGCTTGTTGGACAAGCCTTTTGAGATTGCATGCATCTGGTGAATTTCGAGTGGATAAACTACACAGAGGTTATCTGCCCATTCGGACCCTAAATCGTTTCTAGTGGTAGTTCAATATTCTTTTCAGGTCTGTTTTTGTTGTTATCAAATAAGCTTGTTGGTAACCTGATATATCACTTGGATCATTAGATCGTCGAGGCTTGATCGATTCGGAGCGTCTTAGGTGGTAACATGGAAAGGTGGTTTGGGACCGAGTCTCGGTTTGTGGACCCACAGACCGAGGCTTTGTAAGGCTTGGCTTGTGCTTGGGCAAATGCTCCTCTTTATGTACATTATGTAACTTTTCTTTTAATTGGAATAGAAGGACCTACACGTACTTTAGCATATATATATATATATATATATATATATATATATTTATATATAATATATATATATATATATTATTATATATATATATATTATATATATATATATTTGTGTTATTGTCAATTAATGAGCTTGTACGCTCCATTTGGTATCAGAGCATTCCTTTGAGAATACAAACCATGTTCGTTACTGGGAATGAATAATGATAATAAAAAATATGTAGTAGAATGCTATAAATGCCAGAGAAACAAAAATGAGAACATCATGACACTTGGACTGGTCCATCCCTTAAATATTCCAAATCAGAAGTGGGAGGAAATATCAATGGATTTTATTGAAGGGTTACTTGTGTCAGATGGCAATGAAAAAAATCTCATAGTAGTCGACAGACTTACCAAGTATGCATACTTCATTGGAATGAGGAAATTAGACTCACCAAGGTGCTTTAGTTCGATAGGTCAGGGCTCTAGAGATGGATATGAAAAATCCCTCGTATAGGAGTTGGCTAGCAATGTCAAGGACAAACCTATTACCTATAGGCTAGGAAGGTCAGGGATAAGATAAGTTAAGACCAAGCTTGATAGGTTCCTAAGCTGATAGATAAGACTGCCCCCCTCATGTAAAGAAGTACTAAGTGGCTCTTTCAAAGAGGGTCCTCCATGCATACATTGATAAAACACTAACCAAGTAGGGAAATAACATAGGTAATATGGGAACAGAAATAACGTAGGTAATATGGGAACATAAATAACATAAGCAATATGTGAGTCTAATCCATTCCATACATCCTTGCTTCCTTCCTAGCTTCCCTTCATCCATCTCTCCATCCATCAATGCTCAAGATGTGTAGTGTACTCGCTCTAAAGAAGGCATTATAACCTTGGGAAGTGGGTTGGGTAAAGGGTTACAAGCTAAAAGTGAGTATAGGCATAAAGAGAGAAAGGCTCTCTAGAAAAGGGGCATAGATGGTTTCCTCCTCCCCTCCCTCAATTAGATTATCAAAGGATGACTGCATAAATGATGCAATGGTTTATTGACGAATCATTTTATTATATTATTCTAAATGATGTAACGAGAACCTTCTCTATATATTACAATTCCCACCTCTTGATCCCCTATGGTTCCCCATCCCTGACGCTTAACATCGAATAGCGATGAACGTTGCTTCTACCTATACTTTCTATCAGTTCAGTAAAATAAATAAAGGAATGCTATCTAACTTGCTTGATGCTTCTACCTCTACTTTTTTTTAAGTAAAAAGAGAAAGAAATGCTACCTTACCTTCTTTTCTACCTAACTAGGAGAGAGAAAGCCTAGGTATGCAACGAGTGAAAGCTTCGTCAATAAAAAGTTTTTTATAGAATCTCTGATGCAGTGAGTAAGTTGCCAAATGTTTTTTGTCCCAATCATGATAAGTCCATATGTGCTAAATGCACCCAGCCAAGGTTAACTAAAGAGGTTCCAACAGCGTAGCCCAATTGTAGTAACTTAAGGCTATCCAAGTGGATCATTAATAGCTTATATAATGAGTGACCACAAGATTACACTAAGGAAAAACTTGAAGATTGGCCATGTACTTGGATAATGGGGTGGGTCGGTTATGTGTTTTCCCCTAGCGTTTGTTTGCTTAGCCTATTCAAAGTAATTATTGAACCATAAGCCCCCCCAATATAGGTCCTTTTCGTAGTTTACCCCACCGAGGAATAAGCAAAGGAAATTACCCTTATAAGGTTCCCTATAAGGTGGTATAAGGCTCTCCTTCCATCAGACTACATCATGCTACACCTATAGAGTACAAATTCTAATCTAATTAATTTCATGCAATGACTTTAACTGCCCTAGATGTCTTGATTGTGGTCCATCAAAGAGCCTTGTTGGATGGACAAGCTTCAGAAGACCTAGTATATTCCTTTGATAACACTTGCTTAATGAATTCTTTGTCGTTACAACACTATGCCTATGAACCCTTTAGATCCTTGCCTTACCTTTAAGTACATAAAAACTATCCACCACCTTAAGGGCTAGGCATGTTAGCCCTAGAACACTTGAGAAATTCATAGCCTTAGTGCGAAGGGTTGCTTTCCCTTTTACAACCTTATCACCTTGACTTGATTTAATACCTTAACCCTAGAAGAGGGAGGGATTCTTTCCTTACCAACCCATATAATCCCAGTGGGGGGCTTCTATTAACCTTTTCACCCTTGTGGAATCATAGCCTAGAAACTGCCCTATAGATTCAATACAGCCAGCTAGACAATCTTGGAAGGATGGAAGAAGGAAGGGAATTTCTTCTTAAGTGGTTGAGCACTTAGATCATTTATATGAACTTTTGAATCCGGAAGGGATACGAGGCAGCTACTACTAACCATCTTGTAACAGTCTTGGATCATTTCATCATTGGAACTGCCCTCTTGAGAAACTATCTACATCCAGCAGATATTGGAAGAGTGACTTGCTTTGGTGTTGGGACTGCTTACTTTAAGTTATAGTTACCGCTTGTTTCAATAGGTCCTTTACAAGTGATTGGCCAGAATTCCCTGCACGGTAGCCTTAATGGCGTTAATCCTCCGAAATTCTATTATCTGAGCCCTTTCGGAGAAAATTAGGAGGGGACGAAGTCCTCAATCGACATTTCCCTTCGATCAATCCTTTAGAGAAAATTAGGATTATTCAAATGAATATCGGGAATACTTTGACTTAAATATAGAGTATGATAAGTTGTCTAAGTCAAAGTAAAAGTATATGCATTCTGCAATAAGCAAGTCACAGATATGAATGTAGCAAAGTCCAATAAGGGTGGAATTCCTTAGTGTAAGGTTGTTGGTATGACTTGGAGTAGACCTGTAAGTACAGGGATGTCTGAGAGATAGGGATATCAATTTGTGGAGAAGACCGATAAACCTACAACTAGTCTCAGTAAAGAAAGAACAGGACAGGAACGCTCCCTATACACGGTACCTCGGCTACCAGTAAAGAAGGCTTATTAGATTGCGGGCCGGATAGGAAGGAGATAAACCAAAAACTCCTGTCCGAAAAAAGATATGGTGGGAAGGCTTACGTTTTTTCTACATTGTGGACTTCTATCGACCTTGCTACATGCTTATTCTAATTGCTTACTAGCTAATTATATTATTGTTGGTGGTTGGTCGAATCACCCCCCAACTGAGAGAAGAAACAACGACTTTCTTCTTGTTGGATTTTACTTTCTTTTAGTTACTGACTACTTTCTTTTAAGCTAGACGAACCAGGTTGTTGTTGGCTAGATGGCGGCTGTGTGGAGGTGTGGTCCATCGGGCGAAGGAAGATTATGTGGTGGTTTGTGAATAAATGTTTAGAAGCCTACCTACATTGTTATGCAACAAAGAAAAAAAAAAAGTGGGATCAATGGTTACATCTCTTTGAATGGTGGTACAATTCCACTTACCACACATCAACGAAAATGACTCCATTTCAAGCTTTGTACGTTAACGAACCTCCTAAATGGAAGGCCCTTTCCATTATCGAGACAAAACTTCCAACAGTTAAAGATTAATTAGAAGAAACCCAAAAGGTCATCCAAGCACTGAAGGAAAATTTAAATATTGCAAGAAATCAAATGAAGCAACAGGTTGACCAAAACAGAACAGAGAGAGAATTTGAAGTTAGAAAATAGGTATTTGTTACATTTCAGCCTTATAAGTAGTTATCCTTAAAACAAAAGGGAAAAAACAAATTGGCACCAAATTTATATGGACCATACCAGATTAACAAAAAGATCATCCAAGTGGCATAGAGCTTAATCCTTCCTCATAAAAGTCGCGTTCACAACATTTTCCAAACACCAATCAACATAGACATCACTTCCAACTTTAGATGACGAAGGGAGGATCATTTTATAACTAGAAGGAGTCATCATTTTCACGGAAAAGAAGTTGCAATCATGAGTAATCAAAGAATACCCGATTAAGTGGAAGAACTTACCAGAAGAAGAAGCTTCTTGGGAGACCAAAGCATTCCTTCAGCAACATTCTTTGTTACCTTTGGTTTGAGGAAAAGCCATTCTTTCAAGAGGAAGGCAATGTTATTTATAAAATTATTTTATAATCCATTTAATTTAATTCCTAAACTAAGGGGCACGATCAAAGATCACGCCCCCTCATGTAATGGCCCTTGGGCTGTATTTAAATTTAGGGCTTGTCTTCATTGTAATCATCATTCAATATATATATATATATATCTATAATTATAATATCTAAATATATTATATATATGTTTTGTCAACTAATAAGCTTGTATGCTCCACACCTTTCAATTAGATGCCAAGATTGAAGCTAATTTATCTGAGAACAATTAACCTATCAATCAATGTTCACAAGACCCTTAGCCAGAGGCCATTTTTTTCTCCTTCTCTTTCAACCATTATTGATTATAGTAAAGAAATGACCAACATGGCAACAAAAGAAAGAAGAAATATTTTTCCTATCACCAATGGTATGGTTAATCTAATGATGAATGTTGCACCTTGTAATCCAACGATGCTAAGGTTCCACTTGTTGAACTACCATAGATAATTGAAAAACATGAAATCAAAGAATAATAACAAGAGAATAATTTCCATGAACCCATATCATGTATTGATTATAAAAGAGAAGTTATCTTGACTTAGTTTCCAGATCAAGAAAAAAAATACAGTAATGAATAATGATAATATAATTAATATGGTTTAACAATAGTTAACAAATCACTCCAATTCCCTACCACACCACACCCAAAATGATATCATCTTAGATGGGCTAAGGAAGTAGGGTTATTAACACATATTGTAATGTCCCTCTTTACCTATCTTAGTTTCGTAGAAATTCCTTGTAGATTCAAACTGCTTATGTAATTTGCTAAAACAAAAGACTTGAATTTACTCTACTCATCAGCGGAAAAAATTAAACGATTGAGAAATCACAACATAAAAATGAGACAAAATTCAATCACGTATGCTTAGAGATTTATCTAAGGGGAAAGAAACTACTCAAAACCCCTTCCTATATGTATTGCATTAGTTAGAAAATAGAGAAGAAATACAATGCTTGCTCAAGCCTGAGCAACCTTTGCACTAATATAATCTATCTCACTTCATCCCAGATAAGCTTTGGTCTATACTTAACCAAATCTATGTCTGCCCAAGTTTTCCCAAATCCCTATTTCCTTGCGTTGTTCCTCAAGGAATTAGCCCCCTATTAATTATGGAAATCCCTTATTAGAATTGCGCAATCTCTATGGTCCCCTTCTCTGACTGCATGCACCACCTGTACAATTTGGAATTGTCTACAACTTATAGTATACTACCCTTGAACTCCAATCTCAACTGGGTAACTTGAATTCTCTTCATGCATGAGTTAATTTAGGCTGATTGATCAGTTTAACTGGATGATCACTCAGTGTGAAAAAAGTTACACATCTTTGACTGAATCTCCACTAGTTCTACTGATATTGAAAACTAGTTACACTAACAATAACTCAAATTAATTGAACTGGATTGCTAAAAATTAGCAAACAATCATGTAGAATTGAACTCAAGTGTCTCCAACTCGAATCAACTGATTTAACTGAGTGATAAGAGCCATATCACTTCAGTTAAATTCCTCCAAGTATTTTTATGAAATTAGAATTCGAATTTCTCCTAATTAATTTTGGGCAAAATTAAATTAGGAATTTCTTGCTGCATTTTCAAAACTCCCTCTTAGCAAGAAAGGGATTCACATATACCCTAATCTATCACCTTTGGAATGTATTGCATGCAACACTTCTCTCTGTTGTTGTTGCTACTGCAACATCTTCAACTGAGAAACATAAAAAATAAAAAATAAAAATAATAATAATAATAAATTGAATCAACTGTGTCTGCAATTGTCTACTAGGAAATTGTGTTGTTGTTGACTCTGCTACTGAGCCTCCTGTTCTATTGTCAATACTGCTTTGTACTCCTCAGTATCTGACTGGTTGAAAAGTGTAGCTAGATTTGGTCTTCATAATGACATGTAATTATGACTTTTGTAAATGATGTAATAAATAAAATAAAATTATTATTGTAAGCCTTGCTTCATGGGTTTCATTAGAAAGTGATTTTATTTTAGATAGCTCCCTTTGAGAGCCTTAGGAATTGTCATTAAGGTCAAATAATTAATGTCGTGTATGAATAACTCTTTTTGAGCATGTGTAAAATCTATATGAGTCAATTAAGTGTCTAGAAATCCCTTCAAAGACAAGCATAATCCTCTTCTCTTGATGTCGGCCTAAAAAATGAAGTAATAACTTATGCTGGCTCACCCAAAGTGACACACCCCATTCAGATGCTAAATTCGGCCCATTATATGGACGAATGAGTATATATACAAGGCTAGGGTCATCGTAGAAAGGACAGTTCAGATTTTCGCATCTCTTTGAAATTTTGGATGGGTATTACAGAGATCAGTTCAGATCTCTAGAACATAGATGAACTCAAATGGAAGGAGCCGCAAGGAAGTTAATAAAAGTAGCAGTGAATAAGTCTAATGAACAGTGGTAGCAAGGAAATTCAGATCACCTATGTTTCAAGTATCCTACTTGGTGAAGAAGGCTACATTTATGTGGTAAATGGAATTTGGATCCCTCTCAAGTACAGTTTGGATGCCATGGCTCAGTATAGAATATCAAACTCTGATAGAAAAGGAAGAGAGAGAAAGGATATATTCTAGGCTAACCACTGCAAGGAAGTTCGGATCAGAGATACAGAGACAAGTTCAAGGGTCTATCTGTCCTAGATCAAAGATATAGTAAGAAGGTCTCACGAGAAGAGATCTAGATGAGATCTCAGTGATGGCAATGCCTCAATGCTCAGAAGATCAAAGATAAATAGGAGTCAAGAGAAGAGAAGACAATCGAGAGGACTTGTGGCTTGATGTTGAAGTGGATACTAGGTCAAGGGTCTTAGTCTTGGTATTCGTCATTTGGAGTCTCTATACGAATAATTTGTGTGGGTTTCTCTCTAAAAGAATGTGAGGTTTTGGCCCTAGCTCATAACCTACTTTATATGTCTCTTGTGTATTTATGTTTATGCATTGGTATTTGTTTGATGAAGAAGAACATTAATGACTTAATCAAAAGAGAAGATCCTAATATAATGAAGTAAAATATATTCATAAGTAGTTACTAATCGAGAGAAATCACCTAAGTCTACTACCTTAGATTTCTCAACATGAAATTAGAGCTAAGGTTTCAAAGTCAAGAAAAAGGGCAAGCAATCAAGAGACACTCAAGAATCGATTTTCAAGAAAGGCATCAAATCAAGACTGAAGAATGTCAAAGTAAAGTCAAGATCTACTTTGGAGAATCAAACCCTAGATCATAGAAGAAGATTTACTTTAGGAAGAGTCTTTCGATTATCAATCAAGGCAAAAGCCTTATTCCTACTAAAGGAAAATAGATCTACACATCAAAGTAGCTAGAAGTCTACTCCAGAAAAAGTGTTTGATTCTCTAGTCATCATCAAAAGACCACAAAGACCCTCATAAAGTTATCTACAAAGCAAGGTATCTCAAATTTGAATATCACATCATCTTGGAGAGAATCTAAATCTTAGAAACATTTCTGATCTGCACTTCAAGAGAAGTCGAAGTATATTGGAGGCAAGAAGGCATTGTCATCATCTTCAAAATCTATGAGGAAAGCTCCCTATCATTGCAATGAGGATCCTCTCCTTATCCTTGTAGAAGATCATATAAGGAAAAAACAAAACATCCTCATATATCACCATCAACAAAGAGAGCTAGATCTAAAGTTGTTGTAATCATAAAATGAGCAATCTCCTCTCACTGAAGAAGGGTTTTTTATTTGGAAGAAGATTATCCAAAAGGAGAACTAATACATCTTCAACCACCATCAAAGTGATCAAATTGAATATTTCATCTTCACTTTTCAAGTAAGTATCTTTCATTCAATAATCAAATTTGGTAAAATGACCTCGTTTTGCAAGGAGATCTATAAGTTGGTTGGGTCATCGAAATTCCTTGCATGGAAAAGGAGGACAGTCATACTCGTCGAAGAAAGGGAAGTCATTGAATATATCAATGGAAACGTATCCTCTGAATACATGGAAATGGATTCTTATGATAGGTCCCCTCATATAGTAGTATTGGAGACATCAAAGAGATATACATGATAGGCTGGTAGAGCTATTATCTAAAGCTGCGAAGGTCACATCACTTAGATCTGATCTACTCAAATTGAAGGAATCAAAGTATAAAGAGTTACCTTCTTAAGGTCTTAATTGCAATATCTGGGAGAGATAATCCTCATTGTTCCAAATGCACTAAATAATGAACAAGGAAATAATGTCTATGAGGATAGGAAGGTTATACCATTCAACAAACATGTGGTTTCTATGCAAGATATAAGAAGACATGTTGAGGGAAAAATTGTTGAAGGATCAAATGAAAGGATTCAGATATTTTGCCGAAAGGAAAAAAGAACATAGCAAGATTCATGCTATGAACATTACAGGAAAAATTGTCCTTGGCTTAAGAAGGACAATAACAAGAAGAATAGAGAAGAAGTCCATTTAATTGAAGAAGTGGAGGAAGTTGAAAGAAGGAAGTCCAAGGAAGAGGAAAATCATTAGAAGTAAGAGCTTGTGACATCACCATAAGAAATATGATGTTTGATAATCAACTTTTAAGGATATAGCTCTTGGTGACCTCATTGAAAGATCAAAGGAAGAAGTCATCTAGAACAAGTCTCAATATACATCAGTCAAAAGGGAAACATTTGTTGAATAACAATATGCGAGATCCTCAAGATTCTCTGATGGAATCCTCATTAGAGGATTCACCGATCTAGAATGGAAGCAAATGTTTCATCAAGAACTCAAACTTGTGGAATTCATGGGATGATGGTATGATGACATAAGAGATGAAGCAAATTAAGGGGTTGGAGATCTTTTCAATCAAGGAAGTTGTTGAAAGAAGCCTAGATGACCTCAAGGTAAATGAGGTATGTATGCTTGTATTTGATTTTTATAAAGTCGTGTTATATGGTTGCAGGTAACTTCGATCACTGCTTTATTTTTAGAAGCATGATCAAAGGAAATGAATCTCCTCCTATGAAAGAATGTCAGAAGGCATGATTCATGCTAGATGAAATCAACATAATATGTCCTCATATGAAGTATGAGGTGGTTAATTACAATTGAGGAACTCTAATTGGAATCTCATGGGAATGAAATGAAATGTGTGAAGAAAGGAAGGAAGAGATTGTGAGATATGCAACCATGGTAAAGGCAATCAACATCTAGAAGACCAAGAAGATTTGACTAGGAAATCTCCTGGAAAGATATGAAGATTCTGATGGAAGTCTGGAAAAGATGGAGATCCTTGACAATGGATATCTTTGGGAGATATGTCAACATGTATGCAGGACATTGATGCAAAATGGAAGATGTCATGATGAAATACCATCACAACAGTAATTTTGATTTAAGTGTTCATTTCTTATTTCTAAATAAGTATCTGGATGGGTTCATGCAGGTCTGCCAAGGGAAGAACTGTGGATGCCTTCCAAGAGGACCATATAGAAGGATGTAAGATTCTTCTGGAAAATATGGCATGAAGAAGGCAGCAAGACATGAAGCAAGACTAGCTGAAGATTGGTGGATCACTTTATGATGAAAGGAATGATGCCATGAATGACTCATGGATGAAAGTGATGGATGGTTTGTGCCCTATGTAGAAGCCACAAAAGATGAAGACTCCTGGACAAAGAAATTCATGGCATCGAAGGAAGGATTTCTTCAAGCAGTTGGTCGAGGAGTTGTTGTAGGTCCCAAATTAAGAGGAATCTTGGAAGCAAGTTTCTTTCTTGGAATAAACTTGGAAATTTCCTAAGCCAAGAGGGAGATTAGGTACAATCCTTCCATAGGAATGAGTACATTTTGTTATTGGAATTGATATGTCCTCCCTAATTGAGAGGGAGAGATAGACACATCATTCTGGTCTTCACCTGGGAAGATAGAATGGAGGATTGGGGAATCATTTGGCATCCGATGCTCTTTGAGGATGAGATAGGGTATCCAGGATAAGAGTAGTCGTGGACCAATATTCTTTGAGGACTGGCTATCCAAGATAAAAATAGTCCAAAGAAGGTCATACTCTATGAACACCTCGGTGGAGTATGTACCTTTAGAGACAATGATTATGGTGTCTATAAATCATTGGTCTCGCCAACACTTTGCTCTGATCATGTGGATAGAGTTTTTAGTCAAGGCCTTGATATGTGACAATGTTGGTTGATATGATGCTAGACAAATGAGTTACCAATCAATTCTTCTTATGAGAAATTATTTAGATTGATAATGACCAAGTACCATTATGAATACCTCCTTAGTTAAGAGAGAGTGTTGAAAAGTGCAACTAGGTTCGGTCTTCATAATAACATGTTATTATGACTTTTGTAAATGATGTAATAAAGAAATTAAAATTATTATTGTAAGCCTTGCTTCATGGGTTTCATGAGCAACTGATTTTATTTTAGATGGGTCCCATTGAGAGCCTTAGGATTTGTCATTAAGGTCAAATAATTAATGTCATGTATGAAGAGCTCTTCTTGAGCATGTGTAAAATGTATATGAGTCAATTAAGTGTCTAGAAAGCCCTCCAAATACAATAGAAGTCCTCTTCTCTTGATGTCAACCTGCAAAATGAAGTAATAACTCATGTTAGCTCATCCAAAGTGACACACTCATTCAGATGCTAAAGTCAGCTCATTATATGGACGAATGACTATATATACAAGGCTAGGGTCATCACAGAAAGGAGATTTTATATTTTCACATCTCTTTGAAATTTTGGATGGATATTACAGAGATAAGTTCTGATCTCTAGAACAAAGATGAAATCAAATGGAAATAGCAGCAAAGAAGTTAATAAAAGGAGCAACAAAGAAGTCTAATGAGCAGTGGCAACAAGGAAATTTGGATCACCTCTGTTTCAGGTATCCTACTCGATGAAGAAGGCTACAATTTTGTGGTAAAGGGAATTCAAATCCCTCTTGAGTAAATTTCAGATTCCATGGTTCAATATAGAAGATGAAACTCTGATAGAGAAGGAACAGATAACAAGGATGTCTTCTAGGCTAACTGATGAGCCTCGGTATTGCAACGAAAATGTTGCAACTCCCAAGGCTACCAACTTTAATTATCAACCCAGGGCTTGTACAAAATTAAGAGGTATCAGCACTATATGTGCAGCATACAATGTGTCCTTCTTTTGTTGTCATGATGTAATGAAGTGCATGTAATGAAAAAAAATCCTAAACTAATCGCAGAAAATGAAATGCTCGAAATGGAAACCTTAACCTATTGCAAGAAAGAAATAACAAGGAAGAAACCTATTTTGATTGCATAAAGTAATGATCATGAACTAAATTTCAACAATTATATTTCAAAGAGTTTAGATCCATTAACAATCTTTCAAGCAACAAAAAACATAACTTTTCTCTTTGCAAGTGAACTGTGTTGGCTTGTAAATCCATTTCATTCATATCCTCTCCCTTGAAACCTTCATTCAATTTTCACTCATTTTTCCAAAATTGGTTGTGCATAGAAAAAATCATAGTGTTTCTTGAGATCATTAGCCTTCCTTCTTCCCATTATTCAAGATGGGTTCTTGAATATTTTTTAGTTTGGCAAGGTCTTCCACATCCTTTTCCAACCTCCTGCTACCTTTTTCCACCATTTGGACACCTCTGAAACCTTCAAAACGTATTTAGATGAGAACTTGAACATTCTATAGTAAATTTGTGTTTCCTATAGTAAACTACAAGAAACCCTGTAGCGGTTCCTATAGTACTACAGGAAACCCTGTAGCAGTTCCTGTAGTACTACAAGAAACCCTGTTTAAACTTGTTTTGAGTAGAAATGATAGTCTAAGCCTAAGGTAGGCCCTCAACTTGACTTCCATGCCTTTCTCCCATTTCTATAACATCTTTTAGGCCTTGGACAAAAGCTAGAAAGATATTAGAGACCTCTTGGAAAGCCTCGTTTCATCACTGCAGTTTGAGTTCTATTTTGATGGTGGATGCCTTCTTTCCTTTTGTTGCCTTATTCTTCTCTTTTGTGGCCTAGATGATTGCGTAATGGCCTTGGAGTTCTTTGTTTTGATTAGGTCTCTCTTAAGCACTACCATTTTGGGTTTTAGCACAATTTGTTCATTTCTTACTTCTTGTGGTAGCATTCTGCCTTCCTGTAGCAGGCATTCCTTCTCTTTCAGGGTCTTCTAACTGTATGGCAGTGATGAGAAATGATGTAGAGGGTTTGGAGGATGATGCTAGGGCTCGGAGGGAGTGGTGTAGGTTTGTGAAAATGGAGAGGATGTGCTATGTGTATTTTTTTCAAGAAATTTTCAGGGTGAGACAGAGTGTAGGTTTTGTTCTTGAAAAATATTAATTTTTTTCTTATGAAATGGGATGGATGAATGATGGATAGATAGTGGACATGAAGTGGATGGAAGGCTTAGAGTGCTGTGGTGACTTGGCCTTTACAAATTTTTTTTCTTTTAACTGTTGTCCCCATTCCTTGAAATCATCACCCTTCCTAATTTGGATTTTCCACATTGCATGAGTGAAGGAGTGAGTTGCAATTAACTAGTTGAAGGCGGCCGAGACTACTGACCCATCCATAACTTATAAAACCTCATCTCTCATGCACTAACAACAAATGTCTAACTATAATATGCTCAAGAGAAGAGGTCAAGAATATTGCATACTTGATCTGATTTAGAATATTAGATTGTTGTGCTAAGATCCTCCTCAGATTAGAAACAAAATGCTTTCATTGTGCTTAAGGATTCATGTTTTTTTTTGCAAGTGAAATGATGAGTTTTTATGTTAATTTTATGAGCAATTTAACATAAATAAGAGACTAAACAACAGCAAAAACATGTACAAAACATCATCAAAAACACATTACAATAGGAACATGATAAAGGATTTCACCCCTCTTGGGCTACATCTCCTTGGTCGAGCTTCCAATGGCTTGGGCCTCTATATTATGCTCAAAAGTGTAAAAATATGTGTTTACAATGCTCCAATGCTTCTTAAACCTGCTCCAATGAGTCTAGAATGCTAAAAAATCATACCCTAGCCTCTTTTTGCTCCTCCTCTGGTCGAAAAATTCCTTAGTTATGACTTATGCCAGTCTTTCCACAATTTCCTCCTCCAAATCTGGCTAATTTCCAATTAAATTCATTATCTGGAGTTAATTTTGGCAGTTCTGACAAAATTGGCGGTCCTGCTAACTTCCCTGCCTATCTCACGGTTAAGGTCGAGTGGTCACATGCAAGGTGGTTAGGTCTGGCGGTTAAGGCGACGGTTCGGGCAGCTCCATCGCAAATCGCAATCGGTGAGAATCGACGAGTCTTATGGTTTGTGAACACGGTCATGGGTGATTTGTGATTGCGATAAGTGGCGGCCTTGTAGTATAAATTGTATCACATCTAGGATATATCGCAATCGACGGAGCCAGGGTAATTCATATAACAGAACTTGCATTGTGTGATATGCGATTGTGATATCATAATCACAACCTGATTCTATCGGGGCCGATTTTGTAACCTTTCCCTATTGCGATGTGCAATTGTGATTATTGCATCACACCCTAGCTTTGCTCTAGGGCCGATTCTTTAATCGCTGACCCACCAGCAATAATTTAGTTAAGAAACAATGCGTAGGTGGAGTGGTTAGTCCTCTGGTCTATTATGTGGGAGGTCGCAAGGTCGAGCCCGACCTTTGACCTACCTTTCCAGTAAAATTTTGATCGACCATTAGGAGGACACATGGCGGCCTCCAGCTTAGCCACGTGTCACCTCCTTATTGGTCAAAACCCAAAACACACGGACCAATGAAATTACGACACTTGTCACCTTCCAATTCGCTACCTGCAAGGAATATTCTAAAGATATCCCATGAAATATTTCAAGGAATATTATTTTTGATGACTGGGCTGTACAGATGCCCAGTCAACATCCCTATCAGTGCCTACACCAAATTTGCATGTTTGGAAAAACGAACAGATCGTGTTTCTAGGAGCATATGGTGTCCATTTCGCGCGAAACGAGTTGCGTCGGATTCAAGATGACGAGAACTATGTGGTGGTTGAAGTTCCACAACATTCCGACAACTTTTATTTTTGAGCATAATTTTGAGCACTTGATCAATACCTGTACCTACCTGATGGTTGTTGGAGAGACATGCATGCTGCTGTTGAGTTGATGATAGACCCATGGTCCTTTGGAGGTGATAATTTCCTTTGTTTTCTTCTGCATAAGTCTTCATAGCTTGGTGATTCTAAACCTTTGTCTTCCAGTTACCAAGAGCAAGCTATCCTAGTCAAATCTAGCCTTCTTGAGGTGTTGGGATTGGTGATTTTCACCTTCCATCTAACTTATTCCATCATTAGGCACCTTTCCCACACTTTATTTCACCTTCTGTGTCTTCCTATAGCTTTCATCATGTTTCCTATAGTAAACTAGGACTCTTGTAGTACTACAGGAAACCTTGTAGCAGCCTTGTTTTGTCCATATCTCCCAAACGGTAGAATGGATTGACCTGAAATTTTCTGAGCATGTTATCATCATCCTTATGCACCTCCCCATAAAACACATTTGACCAAAGGATGCACGAATCTCGAGAAAAATTAAAAATAGTTGAAGTTGATGGAGGCTGATTTCTTGGAAACCGTGCATTGGAACTTTCTAAAAATTCTTGGGCATGTTACCATCATCCATATGCATCTCCCCATGAAACAAATTTTTAAGTGGATGCACGAATATCAAGAAAATTAAAAGAATGGTTGTAGGTGATGGAGGTCGATTTCTCGAAAATTGTGCACTGGAATTTGTTGAAATCACTTGATCATGTTACCATCATCCATATGCATCTCCACCTGAAACAACTTGGCAAATGGATGCATGGTTTTCAAGATATGACAAAAATAATTTCTTCTCTATGTATTTTTGTTTCTTGTAGTAAAACAAAACCATTTCTGTAGTATTTTAAGACAACAAGGAAAATGAATGGGAAAAGCTTGGGAATGATGGGTGGATGGTGGAAATAGATGAGGGTGATGGACTGGCATGACCTTGGCCCTTCTGGAGCATCTGAGCAAAGGAGGAGAAGGTCCAAGTTTGACTCCCTTTGACTAGAATTTTGACCATTTTTTTCTTTTTTTTTTGGTGCAAACTTGTTTTTGTTGCTTGCAGATGTTGGAGAGCACCTGCATTCATCAGAGAGACACATGGAGAAAATATTTTTTATTTTTTATTTTTTTCTACTAGGCCTACTAGCCGCATCAATGAAGTTTTCAATTAGTAGGTCTACCTAGGTGCCTCAAAGGAGGTTTTCACCTAGGATCTTTTCTTTTTTCCCTTTTTCTTTTTTCCCAACCCATTGACTGCCTCATGGGGGTTTTCAATCAATGAGCCAATATCAGGCGCCTCAAAGGAGGTTTTCACTTGAGATTTATTTTATTTTTTTATTATTATTTATTTTTTATTTTATGTTTACCCTACTCTACTTGAAAAACAAAATCTCTTTCAAGTATAAGAATACTTCCAATGGAGCCATGTTCCCATCAAGATTACAGATAAACTGATGTGTAGGCTTGAAATATATGCTTTGACATGTACCTGGACTTTAGATACCAAATTCTTTAACTTTGAAAATATCAAGCATAGTTGAAGAAGAGAGTGTTGTTGCAAATTAATGACTGTCTGGAACCATATTTCAATATAGTTGTGATGCTCCTGGTCCACTTGTTGATTTGGATCATCTTGGATGTCTTATTCTTTCATGAAATTCAGATCTTCTTCTTTTTGTTGATTATTCTTTCGAAGACATAGAGGATCTGATGGTAAACATGAGGGCACTTTCCCAATCTTTGATTCTTATGTTTTCTCTTCGTTAAGTGCAGCCCATGATTCTTTGGTTTTCTCATTTTAATCTTCTTTTTCTGCATGTTGTCCTTTAATGATATCAAGAGAATCTATTTTTTGTGATACTCTTCTTGAGCTAAGATGAATACCATTTAGATTAAGAGGAGATGTTTGGAAGTGTTGTACCTCAACATTGTAAGTGGGTTGAGCTACTTCATTGTGTGGGTTCAAAAATGGTGGTATAGGTAGTTGAGTGAAAGTGAATATTTGAGATGGATGTGGTCATGGTTGTGGTTGTGGTGGAGGTGGATGGTAGGGATAACATGGAGTTGATTATGTAGGATATTGAGGAAAATATTGAGGATACTGTGGATGACTCCCATAAGTTCATTGCCAAATTTGTTGCCAATATTGGTTTTGGTGTTGATATGACCAATGTTGCCAAGGAAAGGGTGTGTCCCAATTACTTTGAGGTAGATATGCATAACCTTGAAATTGTGAATTAGGCTCTTGCAGCATACTAGGTTGACTAGGTTGCCACGATCCTCTTGGAGCTACATAACATAGTTTCTTTGGTGATTGACTTGCTCCATCGTCCTCTTGGTAAACTTCCTTCAACCTTAGTGTTGTTCCTTAAGAAACCAATTTCCTGGTTGTGGGGAAATTGTGCTTAAGACATTAATAAATATTATTTAATGTCACTTATTGTTTGTTGTGTTCTCAAATGAAGGACCTGGAAAACTTGGTCTTTAACTCTTAATACATGTATGACTAGAACATATTAGAATGCCATTTGTTGCTAGATATGAATGATGAATGAAGAAAGTTTGAAGGAGAAGTTAAAGATAATATGCTGATGTTTCACAGAAACTACTATCTATAACTTAGAGGAATTATGATAATGAGAACTGAATCATAGACAATATGTTGGTATTTCACAGAAACTATTATCTATAACTTAGAAAGGAAGTGAAGACTTCAAGTATAGGAGCGCTCTTTTAAGGAATTTTAACTTTATCTACATAAGCAAATAAAGACCTATAGCTTCATTACTATATTTGAAAAGAAGAAAAAAGAGCATGACACATGACAAAGAAGCTTACAAAATTATATGCAACAACTCATGGAAACTTTTTATTATTTCATTAATCAATGATGATATCAGGAATACAGTGGCTTAGTCTCTGGGTTCTCCAAAATTCCCCACCCTTTCTTAGTAAATTTTCCTCTTTTTAGACATTGTGGAACATTTGTTGATTTCTGAAACTACCCAAACTATCTAACTGCTTTTCTAACTATATGAAGTCAAAACTATTACAGAATTTTACAGAGGGTAAAAGACACCTAAAAGAACATGAAATAACAAGAACATAACTAGATTCAGAAGGGGATGATAATTGTTGGCTTGCTCTGTTGATTCGCTGTCGAATTCCTCTGTAAATGCCCTAATTATGCTTAATTCGTTTTAGCCGTAATGAAACGTGTTTAGTTTGTATAATCATGGGCTTACATGGGCATTCTGATTAGCCAAAATGCAAAGAAACATACCGGATTTTCTTCCTCTTCAACTTCGGCTCTAACCTTGGTTTTCCACTTTACACATCGAAATTAACACGAACCTATGATTAATACAGAACTCAAAAGAGCTGATTCTACTTTATAAACCTCTCAAATCCACCCGTTCAACGCTCCGTTGAATTCCATTGCAAATCGCAATCGGCCCGATAATCACTGTAAAACTTAACTTATGCACCCTTAGCTCGCATAATTATGGAAGTGTTGGACTTATGCGTAAATCCTTTATACTTGCGCTTTTCTATTGTAAACATTTTATAATGAAAATATATTATAAAACATGCTTTTTCCACTTTCAATACGGGCTCCGCACAATTTTCAAGGTATTCTTTCTCGTTGATCCATCCCCACCATAGATTTGCGCTTTTCAGATCAGACGGTCTATAAAGGTTTCAGGTGGGACATAAGCCTGAAGAATACCCGCCTGAAATGAGCGGTTTCCTCTCTCCACTCGACTGCTACGTGTTGAATGCTGAGTGGGATTGGGTGAGCTCCAATAAAACCATTTACTGTTTTTGCTCCGCCCGAAAACTTGCCTTATAACTTGAAATCTGCTTTTTCGTATGCCTTACGGACCCCCCGGGCTTATAAATCATAATATGTATGTGCTTCGGGTCCAACCTTTCTATTATAATCCTCTATAATAGAAATACATATAAAGCTGCATAAACAAAATATATATGAAGGGCTTATGATATAGCGGACCCGCAAGAATTATAAAAAGCAATGTAGAGTTTTTCGGGTCCGTCATCGCAATCGCAATTGGCGCTTTCAATTGGGGTATTAACCCAAAACCTTAACAAACTGCGATTAGCGAACCCGTCAGAAATATAAAAATAAAATATCGGGTCTGGATTGTCATCGCAAATCGCAAGTGGCATAAGTCATAACATTATGCGATGATTGCGGACCCGACAGGAGATTTAAACAATATATATGTAACATCGCGTCCGACCATTGCATATCGCAATCGGCGGAACCCATATATATATAATATATATATATATAATATATATATATATTATATATATATTATATATATATATATATATATAAAGGACCTTTTGATACAACAGACCCGACGAACTTTTAAACACAATTTATATATTTCAGGTCTGGCTATATATGTTTTAACACTTGTTTCCCTTGTAAATCCGATATATTTCTTTATTTCTTTCTCGTTTCGATATGCACTTATATATACATATCGGTTCTAGCTCCATGTAACCCTTTATATCCGATTCTTTTACATTTCTTCCTTTAGCGATGCCGATATATAATAAACAAAATATTTCATTTCTTTTAGACTTTTCGGGAAGGGTAAAGAATATAAAGGAGTTTTATTGAGTTTGAACTCTCGATAGTGATATTACTGATAAATAAACCTCAAGCACAATATAAGCTACAACACTTGGTAATGATGGACAATATTTAACATCATGTGATTTTGCATGGACAACACAAATTTCAACATCTTCTTTTTCTTCATCTTGCATTCTTAACATTTCTACTTGTTCGGTTAGATTGCTAAGAATTTCTGTTTTAAAGTCATCAAACAAATTTCCAAGTTTAGCTTGACTTACTGATCTTGATGTTGATTTACTTACTTTTTCCCTTCCTCTTGATATGTGTTTGCATGTTTCACAAATTTCTTCAAATGATAATTGGTATGCATCACCTCTACTCATGAGATCAAGGAGATCAATCTACTTATCCCTAATTATTCTAAGAGGGTTTTTAGTGTGTCAAATCCTAAATGTAGTTTTTCCCTCTTAACATTATACATGAACCTCTCTATTAAATACTCAAGGCTCTATTCTTTGTTTTGATTCATTCTAAATATTTATTCTTTAAGATCATGATCTTTATACTTTTCTAGAAATATCTTTTGCATATCATTCCATGATCTTATTGAATTAGTCCCTAAACTCATGACCCATTTGAGAGCTCTATCCTTCAATGTTTCCGGAAACAATCTCATTTTTTGAGTGTTTAGTAGGTATCCATAAGATCTACAAAGGATTTCAAATTCAAATAGAAAGGTTTTCGGATCCTCTGACCTTAGACCATGAAAATTTGGAAGAAAATATGGAGGGATGTTCTTCATGTGCACACTACCATCAGTATCTTGAATGGGAAATCCAAGAGGATCTTCCTCATTGTCATCATCTCCATCCATTTCTTCTACATTATTTGCCAACTCTTCTTCTTCTACTTGCAAAAGTGGATGATGATGTGGCTCTTACTGCACCATGTGATCAAATGGGGGGTGGGTTGGTGAAGTTTTTTGTTTTTATGATTGAATGACAACACTAATGCAATGAAATTTTTTGTTTTTGAAATGAAAGATGCCTAATGCAATTTTTTTTTTTGTAGAAAGTAAAAATAAATGAATCAACTAGGGAAGAAAACTATGCATACTTTGACACCTCTTGGCAACAGCGCCAAAAAGTGATGAGCCTCGGTATTACAACAAGAATGTTGCAACTCCCAAGGCTACCAACTTTAATTATCAACCCGGGGTTCATACAAACTTAAGAGTTATCGACACTATATGTGCAGAATACAATGTGTCATTCCTTTGTTGTCATGATGTAATGGAGTGCATGTAATGAAATCAAATCCTAAACTAATTGCAAAAAATGAAATGCTCTAAATGGAAACCTTAACCTATTGCAAGAAAGAAAGAACAAGGAAAGAAACCTATTCTAATTGCATAAAGTAAATATCATGAATTAAATGTAAACCATTATATTTCAACGATTTTAGATCCATTACCAGAGTTCATTGGATGTGGCAATCAAGAAAATCAACATTGTATTATCCATTCCATAAATCTCTCCATTAGCCCAAATCGCTGAAATGCTTTGCATGGGTAAAGAAGCAAGTCCTAAGTGGTCTTTAGTCTTCCATAGTAATTGATTTAGAGACTAGGGGTCTTGATTCAAACCTAAGGGAAAATAACCAAGCTTTTTGAGTGAATCTGGGCAAGTATATATATGTTGGAAAGTTGCTACAAGGATTCCTGTAGTTTACTACAAAAAACAACAAATTTACTATAGGGAGTTATAATTCATTGAATGAACAACCAAATCAAATCCAAATTGGACGGGGCAAATTTTTTATTGACTAGGATGTCTTAGGTCTCCATTACAAGTGTAATCACTCAAAAATACCTTTGTTAACCCATGCTAAAAAATGGCAGAAAATTACTAGTCTAAAATCTAGAAATTCGAGAACTAGTGAGCTAGTAAATATATCAAATGCCTAACCTAATCAAGTTTAAATGCAATGTGGTAATTTTTGTTATTAATTAGATTTTTTTTTTGATCTAATGCAAGTGGAATTAACTCGATTGAAACTCGTTAGCATGCTCTAAAAAATAACAGAAATTTATTGTTATTTGCCACAAAGGACTTCTAGAAATCTAGATTTGGGAATAAGCAAACTAATCCATGCAATTCAATGATTACTATGACCTTCCAAAGTTGTTCCAATGATGAAATGATGTTTGTGATCCTACAAAATAACTTACTTCAACTATTTAACCCAATCCTACAACAAGAAATCATTAATACTAAATGAACAAATAGAAAAAAAAACAAGAACAAGAAATGCATGTGAATAAGAAGTGAAAGGAAGAAAATTAAATGATACAAAAGGGATTTGAGGCTCCTAGGATAGACAATCCCAAGGAAATGTAGAGTCCTATGGAGCAGACCAAGATTTAGAAGTTGAACATGGTACCAATCTTCATTATTTTCATCAATACAATTATATCCCTGCAAGAAATGACAATGGAGCTGCAAAAATATGAGTTCTCTCCACAAGAAGACTAATAAAAATCCACTCCCAGAGGCAAATTCGACTTGGTACTTATACAGAATGATTAGGGATCATTCGCCATGAAAGGAGGAAGCTTTCCCCACCAAAATCCCTTGATTAGTGGATCTGGTTTGCAATATTAGAAATCTGCATTAAATGACATGGAACACATTCCTAGATTTTCTCAATCATTGGAGCTCCACAATCTATGCCATAATTCCATAATATATTATTAATTTATTATTTGATATTGAACCTCCTGTAGTAGGAAGAAGGTCCCTAAATTATCTCCTCCTCCAAATCTTCATAATCTGCCCAATATTCTCACAATATTCGACAAAAATAAATAATATTAGGTACAAATATGCAATTATCCATAAACCTTCTTAATGAACACATTAAAGTTAAAAACACATTATCTAATGCAAAAAGAGAGGTTTAATGTGCTGAAGGATGGTCAGATGAGCCTTAATTTATGTCTAATTTAGAGGCCCACCACTAAGCATGGTAAGGAAGTTCAGATCAAAGATATAGAGACAAGTTCAAGGGTTTCTCTGTCCTGGATCAGAGTTACAGTCTTGAAGACATAACAGTTTGGTACAACCACAATTCATTGATGATGAAAATAAGAAGATATCATGAGAAGAGATCTCAGTGATGTCAATGACTCAATGCTCATAAGATCAAAGAGAAAGAGGAGTCAAGAGAAAAGAAGACATTCAAGAGGACTTGTGGCTTGGTCTTGGAGTGGCTACTAGATCAAGGGTCTTGGTCTTGGTATTCGTCAATTGGAATTTGTACAAGAAGAATTTTTGTTGGTTTTCCTCTAAAAGAGTAAGAGGCTTTGGCCCTAGATCATAGCCTAAATTATGTGTCTCTGGTGTATTTATGTTTATGCGTTTGTAGCTATTTGATGAAGAAGAACACTAATAAATTAATCAAAAGAGAATATCCTAATATAATGAAGTAAAATATACTCACAAGCAGTTACTAATCAAGAGAAATCACCTAAGGATACTGCCCTATATTTCTCAACATGACCTACACTGATCCTTCTACTACTGAATACTATGGGGACCTTGTAGCAAGGTAACGATCCATGAGGCAACACACCTCAATGGACCCTGCCCAAATTTCTACAACTCTTGGACTAAGGATCTACATCACTCCACCTCGCTCCTGGAGGTATAGATGCATGTGCTCCCTCTGCCAACTTGGATCAAGCACTCTCCCTACTAAAGGTCTCTGCTTGATTGGATGTCTCCTTTCAGCCTCCTCTCTGCTTCTCCATTGTGGTTGCTCCTTCTTGATCACCATTTCTCTAGTATTTGCTTCTATCCTCAAGGATTTGCATGCATATTCTACCTTGAGTGTATACAGGTTCTTGAATCGAACTTTGATCTACTTCACTTGTCTCGTGGTGATGTGTCTCAAGAAGCCTTTCTTTTTCTGAATATCACATCGTAGCCACTGTCTTCTAACATCGATATGGAGACAAGATTATTCTTTGGAGCCAGTATATACATCACATCCTTGGGCGTGAGAGTGGAGCTAGACTCCCTCTGAAAGTTGACAATAGTGATCTCGGTCGCACAGTGCCTTCCATTGTCTCCAAACTCAATGTTCATCTGGAGATCTTTCTCCTCCAAGTCACTGAAAAATTATTTATTCCCCATCATGTAGAATGAGGCATCGTTGTCGAGATACCACACGCTTTCTATCACTGTGCTCGCCATGCATGCGATGAGAGTGAAATAATCTCCAACTGTGAAGCCAAAGCTTCACCTACTGTGACTACTGCAGGCTCCTTCTTTCTTGCCTTCTTCTGTGGGAATTTTGTGGCATAGTGCCCAAATTCATGATAGTGAAAGAACTCGATTTTGGAAAATTATTTCTTCTTTACCTCTTGGTTGGAAATATCCTCACCTTGGGACTTATTTCCCTTGGCCTTCTTTCCCTTGCTGACTAATGAAAAGTCATCTTCCTCTTCTTTGGATGCGATCCCATCTCTTGTGTTCTGCCTTTTCTCCTCATGTACCAAATTGGACCATAATCCCTCCCAATTTGGTAGCTTCTCCCTCTCATTTACCAAATCCTAGTATTTGTGCTAGCTATTGGGAAGTCCTAGAAGCGCTAGGATTACCAGATCATCTTCTACAACTATAATACCAACACTCCCAAGTTCATCCCGACATTGGGTGAACCTGCTCAAGCACTGTGGTATTGTGTTGTCCTTCTCCATCTTGATCTTCCGAGGCTTTTCCTTCAGTGCCAACTTCCTGTGGCCACTGTTGTTCTGAAACAAGTCTATCAAGGCTTGCCACATTGCATATGGGGCATCCTTCCTGCTTCCTATGGAGATTCGAGACAATATGATCTCGAACTCCTTCTAGTATGATCCTCCTCACCTTTGCCACACATTTCTTCCACTTTTCCAGATCTTGAGCATCAGTTATTGGAGGCTTAGGAATATCATTATCTATGAATTCCTTTAGCCCATTATATTCCAACCCTTCATCCATCCTATCCTTCCAAGAAATATAATTTGAGCTTCCCTCAAGGGCATACTCGAGTCTCAATCCATAGAACGACATCTTGCTGACTCTGAAGAATGATACTGCAAATTTGATTCACCTGCAAAGACAAAATCGAATTATTCTCTTCTATTGTGATTCTTGCTCTGATACCATGTAGAAATTCCTTGTAGATTCTAACCGGTTATGTAATTTTCTAAAACAAAAGACCTGAATCTACACTACTCATCAGCGAAAACAATTAAATGATCAAGAAATCACAACATAAACATGAGACAAGACTCAATCACATATGCTCAGAGATTTATTTAAGGGGAAATCAATTGCTCAAAACCCCTTCCTATTTGTATTTTATTAGTCAAAAAATAGAGAAGAAATACAATGCTTGCTCAAGCCCAAGCAACCTCTACACTAGTATAATCTATCTCACTGCGTCCTAGACAATCTCTGGTCAATCTTTAACCAAATCCAAGCATGCCTAAGTCCCTATTTCCTTGTGTTGTTAGTCAAGGAATTAGTAGCCTATTAGTTAGGGAAATTCCCAATTACAATTGCGTAATCCCTGTAGGCCCCTTCTTTGACTGCATGCACCACCTGTACAATTTGGAATTGTCTACAACTGATAATACACTGCCCTTGAACTCCAATCTCAACTGGGTAACTTGAGTTCTCTACATGCATGATTTAATTTAGCCTAATTGATCAGTTTAACTAGATGACCAGTCAATGTAAAAAATGTTACACACCCTTGATTGAGCCTCCACTAAATCTACTAACAATGAGAACTAGTTACACTGAAAATAACTCAAATCAATTAAACTAGATTGCCACAAATTAGCAAACCATCATGTAGAATTGAACTCAAGTGTCTCCAACTCGAATTAACTTATTTAACTGAGTGATAAGGGCCATATCACTTCAATTAAATTCCTCCAAGTATTTTTATGAAATTGTAATTTTAATTTCTCCTAATTAATTTTGGGAAAAAATAAATTAGGAATTTCTTGCTGCATTTTCAACAAGTTTTGTAGAATGTAACCAATTTATCTAACTAGGTTAGATGAAAGATTTACACTATTTATGGCTTAGAAACCATTGACTTTTAGTCATTCTTCTATGTGTTGTTTTGGATAATAGGAATATTATTTTTCCTAAAGATGTATGCATAATAATGTACACATGTGATATGTATGACTGTTCTCTTTATGAGATGATATTTGTATTCATGTTGTGGAACGTATTAGAATAAAGTGGATATGATTGCTTACGTGTTTATACTTGGACATGTGGTTGTTAAAAATGTAACTAGTTTCGGTCTTCATAATTGTTGTTGTACTCATTTCAATATGTACCCTATGTAACAAACAAGAAAAGAAAAGAAAAAGTTATTATTGTTAAAGCATGTGTTTGATTATCTTTATTCATGGTATTCTAGGTAAAAGCATGTTCTTCATGATTTTAGGGTTTTTTAGGACTTAGGATTTATTGTCATGAGTCAAAGGAGTCAACATCATGTTTATAAGACCCTTCCAGGAAAAATGTATTTAGAAAAAGAATTATTTTTTAGTTTAGAAAGTCATGGAATCTCCTAAAGTACAAGTCAACCTTGGAAACATCAAGTCGACTTAAAGGAGGGAATTCGACCCCTTGAGAAGGCTATATAAAGGAGCAATTTGACCTCATTCAAACAAGAAAAATTCAAGCATCACATCTGAAGCTTCTATCGAAGGTATATAATTGGGTGTGGAATAGGTCGAAGGTACAAAACTGGGTGCAAAACAAGTTGAAGGTACAAAACTAGGTGCATAATACGCCAAAGGTACAAAATCGGGTGTGGAATAGGCTGAAGGTACACAATCAAGTACAAAAGAGGACAAAGGTACAATCGGGTGCAGAATAGGCTGAAGGTATAGAACTAGGTGCAAAACAAACCAAAGGTACAAAACTAGGTGTGGAACAGGCTGAAGCTACATAAGTGGGTGTAGAACAGTATGAAGGTACATAATCGGGTGTGGAACATGATGAAGGTACAAAATTTGGTGGATAACAGGTTGAAGGTACAAAACATAGGTAATAGATTGAAGGGTCAAAGTAGTTGTGCAAATTGCAGGGTTGAGGATGATAGGTCAAAATTGTAGCTAGTTGGTGTAAGTTCAAGGAAGGAATTGTTGTAAGGGTTGTCTTGGTAATTAGAGAAGGACTTGGTCTAGGGTTGGGTCTTTGTATCTCATTTGATGCAGATTCTAAGAAGAGAAGAGTTTTTCTGGGATTTTCCCTTGGGCGGGATTTGCCCTAGCTGAGATCCTAAGTTTTTTGTCCTCTATTGTTGCTATTTCATTCTTGATATTCGTTTGATGAAAAAATATAACTAAAGAACATAAATAAGACTAATAAATTTCACAAGCAAGTATTAAGGTTAAGGAAAATAATAATTACAAGCTACCACTTTACATTTTCCAACAATGATGATGCTGTTGAGAAAGTATAAGTTATGGTAGGTTGGCTAGAGTTATGAGACACCCAAATGAAGGTGTTTAATGTTTACTCAAGATAAGGTTGTGACATTGAATAAACTATTGATGTGAAAACCTATTTGATTATATTACATATTAGTATGAAAATGTTGTGATATGATTTCTCTAATATTAATGAGGTAGGAAAATGGCTACTTGAAGGGTAACACAAGTGGATATGACTATTTGAGAGAAATCTATGATGGAAGTCTCATAGTAAAACTTGCATAGGGAGACCTATGACATTGAATATTTCATGTTTTTTGACTACTTATGTTGTCAACCTACTTGATGTATGTATATGTGTTCTCACATGTGCACGATATAGGTTGAAGCCTTATCAACTCATCAACAAATGGGTGTGGGAAATAATCAAGAGGATTTGGATTTGATTGTGTTGAGATGAGTTGAGGCACTTATGCTTATCTACTTAAACCTCAAGAGTGGGTAGTGATGATTATGCTAACCCACTTGGTATTGGGGATAGAGTAGTGGTGTTTAACCACTCAATCTTGAGGGGGAGTAGCAATTTTTTTCCACCCACACATTTTTAGGGATGAATCATGGTGCTTTAGTTTGTGTTTTGAGTCCCAATATAGAGGTACAAAGTTTCTTTAAAAAATATGTAGGGAGAACAAAGTCAAATAGGCTAGAAAACTCACAATTATCAACTAGTGGCATACTCACTATTTAGGAGTAGATTTTACATTCCTAATTGGAGCACCTTTACCATGGGAGTAAGGGCATAGAGTCATTACTCTGCAATTATGATCATCAGGTGCATAGTAATTTGGGACAACCTTACTCCCCATTAGCTAATATTTCCATATTTTGAGCTAAAGTATGGTAACTACAGGTAAATCACATGATGTTATAATTCAACTAAGAACTACCAACTTTTAAAGGACAACTTGATATTAATATTTTAATGAAAATTATTATTAATGAAAATATATATTAGAGAATTATATCCAAGTGACACGTTAGGATTAATAAATTAAAAATGAAAGGAAAAATATGGTATTGCCACCTAAGGGTTAAATCTTTGGTAAATAAGAAATTAAATAAGTGAGAATTTTACATGACAATGAGGATTCAATCCTCGTGGGGCCTATAAATATAAGAGGGTACACTTGAGTTTGAAGGGCCTCCTAAGATGGTAAGGAAATGCTACCAAAATGATGTGAGTAATGGAACACTAAAATGGAATAGTTTGTTAGATTTGGAAGGAAAGGTTGAATATTAATACTCTTGTGAAAATTGCAATGACTAACTCCATGTGTTTAGTATCTACTAACCCAATTTTGGTGGTGTGCCCACTAATTGTGCACATTCTATTGATGAATTTATCATCTACACTTGTGTTTATGATCCCACACAACTTTGAGGTATGAGGGGAAGAAGTTTTTCCTAATTAAAGTCGGGTGAAAACTAATTAGCACTTATTTAGTTAACAAGGGAAAGGAGACTAGAGATTGGAGCTATAACATACTTTCAAGTATTGGAGTTGGAATTATCACTAGGGATACTTTGTAATAATTTTGTTAATTATGTAAATATAAGTATAATGCTAGTGTGAATAGTTGTGGAAATTATACTTTCTTGTAAAACTACAAATCTAGTTTCTGAGCTTATATTATTGTGGAATTAATGTGTTCACTAGTCGAGAGATTGACTAATTGTAACTAGCAATGAGATTGGCATATGGGAAAGTCAAAGTAAGAGTATGAGAAGTTAACTTTCTTGCTCGAGTGAACATATAATTGTTTTTAATGTTATTATTAAATCCAAAAGTAAATATGGTGTAAAATGAGGTGTTTTTTGTTACAATATTCCAAAGGTAACAATTGGTTTCTTTTAGACAAGTTGTATTTTTCCTTCCATTGCATATTTGTTGAGTTTTTCCATTTGAAATACAAGTACCTTTTGTTTGGGAAAATTCCTAGGGAGGACATTTAGTGAATCCTAGGATATAGTAGATTAAGTCCTAGTTTTTATTAGGGAAATCAGGTGTCTATGTTTATAGATTTGTCTTTAAGAATCCCTAAAAAACATATGTGCATGACTTGTAATGATCATAGTCCAACACTATGTGCAATTGATAGGTATGTATTCCATGTCAATGTCGTCCAAATGACATTTTTGGGTTTAAGCAAAAAAAAAAATGATTTTCAATTTAATTGAATCATTGGGTATGTTTGCTTAGAGGGTTTGGAACAAATTTAATTGACATTTCCCACATCTTCTTAAATTTGGATTATTTCATGCTTAAAGATTGGGTGTAAATTCATTCCTATGTTTTTCCTAAACATTTTCAAATTGAGTCAAATGGAATGCGAGAACCGAATAGTTGTTGCAAATAGTTGCTTACAAGTGTTTTTCTAAGTTCTTATCCAAGAGCTATGGCATTCACTTTGGATGCCAAAACTACAACAAAACCAATTGATCAACTTCTTATTTTCCTTTCATTTACATTTTTTGTGTAATTTCTTGATTTTTTACAAAATTTCATGTTATTTCACAAATTGGCACCACATATGGTGTATTTACCATCATTTTCTAAAGTTAGTGCTAATGTCATTGCAATTAGGGATGACTTTAGCATGAATGTAGAACTAAATTTAGCGCCATGTTTTTGAATCTAGCACCAATGTCATCTATAATAGCACCAAAATTTGGAACGACTAATACATATTTTTTTACTCAATATTTAGCAACATGTTGTGGAAGTTGGCTCTAAAGTCATCTCTAATAGCATCAACTTTGGCAATGACTATTACACAAATTTTACAGCATATTTGGCGCTATTTTTGAGGTTAGTGCTAAATTCAACCATGTTATTAGTCATCATCTTAATTTTTTGGGACAAGTCATGCCCAATCAAGCAAGTGTGCTCGTGCACAAGAAAGAAGAGTAAACATGAAATTAATTTGGGGTTTCCAAAATTCCTTGAGATGAGTGGCTTGGACAAGAGGACAACCATCTATCCACATGTCAAAAATTAGCATTTTCAAAGTAGTCTTGTGAGGCAAGGAAAACCAAACTATGAGAAGGAGATCAAGTTGACCCATTAGATGGACTAAACCACAATAGAAGGGAGCATGTGGGGAAATACAACAATAGATAAATGGGGTTATTGATTATAATATTACATTTTTAGATGATTTAGGCCTAAAAGTTGGTCATGGTTCATTTGTAGGGTGGTTGGATTTCTTTTTCTTAGTATTTATACTTGATAACTCATGGGCAGTAATGTTGGCCATGCTCATCAAGGGAGGCACTCCAAAACTCTTTTCTATTTCATGTTGAGTTTTAGGGATTGGCGTGGCTCCCTAAGAGTGCTTTCATTTTCAATTTTCATCCTTCTTAATGGTCAAATTATTGTGCTTGAACTTTTTCTGCATTGTCATTGTTGAGTGAGATACCTTTAGGAGCAATGAAACGATCTCTAGTTGGCACATTTGACCTCTCAAAAAACAATTTTGCACACAGTTTTCAATGAGAAATGAAAGGATCAATCACTACACCATTTTGTATCATCTGCTTCTTAATGATGAATGTGTCATTTCATGTGAATATTGGATTTCCTCTTGGTATTTTCACAAATTTTATCCCTATGGATTTTTGGGTTAGGAGTGCTAGCTTGATGACTAACATGTATTATATAATTCATTTTTTCATTGATTGAAGTGAAATTTCATGTGAGAAGTGATGTAGCAAATGAATTTCTTGATAGGTTTGCTTAAAAAATGGTTTTGGTGCATGCTTAGTGAGGTTGAATTTCGTTTTCTACCTTCTCCCCTCAATAACACACAAGTTATAATGTTGGTCATGCTTATCGTAGGAGAAATTAAAAAACAAACCATTTTCCAATCTACTTAGAGTTTCATGGATTGACATGGCTCTCTAAGAGGACTTGCCTCTTAATGTTTTATTGGAGAGATTTATCAAAATCGATTTCCAAGTCTAATAGGTTGTTTCAATGATTACAATGCATCATGCCATCCCATTACCTCAAGATGGAAGCATCATTTTCATGTGAAAAATGGTGTGATAAATGAGATGTTTATTGAGTTTTCCTAAACTTGGTTGTGGATCATTTGTAGGGTGGTAAACTTATAGTTTGGTGCCACCTCCACTCATTAATACATGAGTTGTAATTTTGAGTGAGTTCATCATGGGAGGAACTAAAAAAAAAAAAACCACATATCCATTCCACTTGGGGTTTTGGGGATTGTCGTGTCTCCCTATATTGGCTCGTGTCTTCATGTTTTCTTGGATTTTCATTGTAATCAATTATTGGGTCCATTGTGACAATTAATTGACTACAATGTATTATGTCCTCCACTTCTTTTAATGATGGGAGTGCCATTTCATAAAGCCAATGGGATGGTAAATGAGTTTTATAATGGGTTTTCCTAAAAAAATGGCCATCTCAATCATCATCTAACTTAGTAACACATGAGTGTACGGTTGAAAAATCTTATCATGGGAGACACTTATAAGCAAACCCGTATCCATTCTACTCGGAGTGTTTAAGATTGTTGTGGCTTGTTAGGGTCCAACCCTAACCCCTTTATTAATGTAATAATCCCAATAGGCCTCGTAAGAGTCATAATCAGTTATTTTAATGCATAAATCTTGTAAGCATTGTAAATGGTTGAACCAAATTATAAAAAAGGGACCATAATTAGTTATAGTGGGCCATATCTAATAAATAAAGTAGTTAACCCACATTTTTCAAGGGACCATGAGTAGTTGGGGTTTTGGGTCTCATGAAACTATATATTGCCGAAGATAGTATGGGAAGTATTAGCTTGTGTTGTTTATGCAAGAGCATCGACCCATACTTTGAAAAATAAGCAAGGATGATTTCTAGAAAGGACAAATGTCAAAATGAAAGGTAATATCTATCTTGTAAACGATTAAAAGCGTGAAAAATCATATCTATTAGGGATCTTAGGAATTCGTTGAGGGATATGTGGAGAATATCATGTTGAGCGCTTTGTGGAAAGGATCATGTTGAAAGATTTATGGAGAAGATCATGGATCTTGAGTAATCCATGATATTGTAATTTTGTAATATAAATTGTAAATTTGTGTGTATGAAGAGGCGGCCATCAAAACTAATATTTGGCCAACCAAGGCACCCATAGATGCTATGTAATAGTATAATGGGTTTAATTAATAAAATTTGATATCTGCTTTATGTAATTCTATTTGTGTGAATCATGGGTTGATTTTTTAATGGCTTGATGCATTGATGCATTACAATTGTTTGATGAATTGAAGTTGCATGAATGCATAGATTAGAGGTGTATTTAGAGAGATTAGTGGGACCATAACCAATAGGTCCAAGATCGATCCCATAAAAATATTGAGAACGAAGAGACCCCAAAATTCATTTTCATTAAGCGGTATCATAACACATAAGATTATTGCTTGTAGCCTGGAGGATAAGCAATAGAAGAAGGTACAAGATGATTGAAGATATGGTAAGAGATTTGTTTTCTCCGTGCAAGTTATAATAGAGGAAGGTGAGAATATTTGCAATAGCCTAGAGTAAGGAGTGCTTATAAGGTTCTAGAGAAGAGAACCAGGAAGATGCCAAAAGCCCAAACTCAGTAGAAAGTTTGGTGAGGTATTATGTAGTAAGGTGGAGACTTGCTATTGCAAAGGTGTGTTGCAACTCATGAGTTAGAGTTGTTACAAGAATACTAGAAGCATACGACCAAGAGGTCATAAATTTTTGTACCTTGGGAGTTTGATGCAGGGGCGTCGACCCATCCTCCGAAAAATCAACAAGAATGAGTTCTAGAAGGAATAACTGTCAAAATGAAAGGTAATATCTATTCTATAAATGATTAAAAGTGTGAAAAAACAAATGTATGATGGATCTTAGGAATTCATTAAGGGATTTGTGGAGAATAACATGTTGAGCATTTTATGGAAAAGACATGTTGAAAGCTTTAGAGAGAAGATCGTGGCTCTTGAGATAATCCATGATATTGAAATAATCCATGATATTGTAATTTTGTAATATAAATTGTAAACTTGTATGTGTATGAAGAGGCAGCCGTTAGAAAGAATATCTAGCCAACCAAGGTGCCCATAGATGTTATGTAATAATATACTGGGTTTAATTAATAAAATTTGATATCTACATTATGTAATTCTATGTGTGTGAATCATGGGTTGATGTTTTGATGGCTTGATGCATTGATGCATTGCAATTGTTTGATGGATTGAAGTTGCATGTATGCATGGATTAGAGGTGCAGCTAGAGAGTTTAATGGGCCCATAACCTAGAGGTCCAATATCGATCCCGTAAAAATATTGAAAACGAAGAGACCCCATATTTTGTTTTCATCAATTGTTGTCATTGAGCTCAGCTCTATTGGAGGGTTCCCCCTCGAAGAGGAAAGTGGACAATATTGCTGTAGATCTTAATTGAATATTTCCATTTATATCATTGCATTGTGTTATTTTCTATGGTATCTCTAGCATATTTCACACTCCGATATTTTTTGTAGGTTAAGCATACTACAAGTGTTATCTGAGCACTTTCCCAGGCTAGCCACACCACCAATTTTAGAAAAAAAATTAAGCTAGATACGTGTTTTGACGTCTTTAAACTATATATATTTTTCATTACGTGCATCAACTTGCTATTGGGGAAGCATACACACATGAACTACAAGAGGTGGTCATATTTTTTGGACTCCCCTGTAACCCATGTTTATACCCCTTCAAGTAGTAGTGCATCAGGCAACACCTATACACGAACTGCACTTCCACGTACCTCTAATGTATCAAAACCCCCCCAAGGTAAGCATGAAACCAACTTTAGATAAGCCATTGGACATCTTGCTGCTATAGTATGTCGAGAACAACACTTAGGGAGATTACTCACACGTACCAAGGGTAGTCGAGTAGTACAACTAAGGGCATAGTCGATCCTCTTTAGTTAGCACTTTGAAAGGTTGGGTCAAGTACTATTGTTGGAACCTTAACATATATCATGATCTGTAGCACCTGACATAGTTCAATTACTGTAATATATCTATCACTTCTTACTAATCGGTCGTCACATTTTGTAGTATACAAAAGTTGGGGTTTCTACTACAATTGAATTCCTACACATTTGCAGCATCTAAAGGTTAGGGTTTCTACTACCACAGGATTGATCAATTGGGACCACCAAATTCCTATACATTTTGCAATATCAATATTTTGGGATTTCAGCCACCGCAATACTGATTAGCCAGGAGAAATACTCCTCTCAGAGTAAATAAAAAAAAATTCACTTGCAAGAGAACTAGCCCACATGATTTAGGACAACAAGATAATTGCAGTGATACCATCCACTAGTAAGTGTCCATTTTTCCTATGAGCCCAAATTTTTTCCGAAGTGCTTTCAAGCAACCTACGTCAACAAACTCCTTGTTTTGCACCCATTGTAGCCATAATAATTTATATATAAAAAAATTGACCTTGGAAATTGTATTGTAACTACAAGGGATCAAGCCATAGAAAACCTCCAAAAAAAAGTGGAAGACCTCAAAGCAAGCTTCACACTAAAATTGAAGAAGCAGTTGCAAAGGCCTTGAGACCCATACTACTATACATCAAGGCTAAAGGCCCCATGGGGGAGTGGGACCATGTCGATGGCCACCTGGAAGGATAATCTAGCCAACATCAGTATAAGGGGTGTCATCATTCGAGGGTCACCAATATTCTAGCAATAAGACACCCAAGATTTACATGCACAAATTTGACGGTTCTAACCTGACAGTGTGGGTGGCACAAATGGAATAATATTTTCATCTCAACAATATCTGGGATGATAAAACCAAACTGCATGTGGGAGACCTTTATTTGGACCAATAACGTTGGCAATGGTGGCAACGGCATTAGAAATGCCACGCAGGAAATCCAACTTGTAATATGTTCTCTAAAGCCATTTGTGTTCATTTTAATAGGGAATCTCACTTTTTGGGTTGCCTTATGAAGCTCAAACAAACTGGTACACTCCAAGATTACATCACAACATTTAAGCAACTAGTCATTCAGACCAAGGGCCTAGGGGATGCCTTCTATATGGAATGTTTCATCAATGGCCTCAAGGAAGCCATCCAGGCACATGTTAGAATGCATCAACCAACTAATTGGTTAGAACAATTCCACAAAGATTTAGATAGAAACTATTATTAATGCTCAATCTAGTCACCCTTCATTCACATCAAAGGCATGTCCCACCCATGCTAGTGGCCCCACCCAAACCCTTAAGGTGAAAAAGGTGTTGCTAGTGGAAATAACCGAAAGGAGAAGACAATGACTTTGTTACTATTGTGATGAAAAATATTCTCCAAACCACAAATTAAAGGAACCATAATTCTTTCAGATTGATGCGACTAAAAATAGTCAAGATGATGAGGCCCAACCCATTGAAGTGTTTGGGGAGGAGGAAGTGCAACCCCAAGATATTGCATGAGATACTACAACAACACCTAATATACCAACTATATCATTCCATGCATTAGCATGTATTTCTTCTTCACAAACTCTTAAAATCAAAGGATTTATTAAGCATCGACTGGTGGTGGTGTTGACTAACAGTGGCAACAAGCATAATTTTGTGAATAAATGGGTTTCTAAGGCCATGCATAATTTTGTGTGGGAAATATCCAGTTTTCAGTTCCTTATCGCTGATGGCGGGACCATGAAATGTGAAGAACATTGCGAGAACATAAAGCTCCAAATGGGGGACTATTACCTTAAAACACACACATTTTCCATTTAAATGGGATGTTGTGACATCGTCCTCAGAGCTTAATGGATTTGAACACTTGGCCCCACTACCATAGACTTCCAAGAGATATATATGAGCTTCAAAAAGAATGGATACACTCATACGCTCCATGGGATCTAGGTAGGTGCCCCTACTATCATCATCTCGCATAGAATGGAGAAGCTTTTAAAAAAGGGACACCATGGGGTAATTGCTCAATTCAATACATTCCATGCCATTGAATCAATACCTACCAACATTCATCCAGATCTACAAAAGGTATTGAGTCACCATCAACAGGTGTTTGAAAAACCCAGGGAGCTATCCCCTTCTCGAGGTGAACATGATCATAGAATCCCTTTGATTCCGGGTAGTCAACTACACAATGTATGCCCCTATAGGTAGCCATTCACACAGAAGAATGAAATTGAAAAGATTATTAAGGAGCTAGTAGAAGCAGGCATTATTCATCCCAACACTAGCCCTTATTCATCCCCAATGGTCATGGTCTCAAAGAAAGATGGGGAATGGCACATGTGTCCCAACTTCATGGCCCTCAACAAGCTCACCATCAAGGATATGTTTCCTATTCTAGTAATCAATGATCTCCTTGATGAACTCCATGGTGCCCAATTCTTTACCAAGTTGTATCTTCATTCGAGCTATCACCAAATCAGAATGAAACTACCATACATTCCCAAGACAACTTTCAGAAACCATGAAGGTCACTATGAATTTTTTGTTATTCCCTTTGGCCTTTGTAATGCCCCATCCACCTTTCAAAGTCTCATGAACCATCTTCTCAAGCCATATGTCAGAAAGTTTGTCCTAGTCTTTTTTTATGATATACTCATCTACAATAAAACATGGGAAATATATCTTCAACATGTTGACCAACTATTGAAAATTTTGAAGGATAATAAAGTATTTGTCAAATTGTCCAAGTGTTCTTTTTAAATGGAAGAGGTGGAGTACTTGGGACACATTGTGGGTCACAAAGGAGTATGGGTGTATCCAAAAAAGATTCAAGAAATGCAATATTGGCCACAACCTCAGACCTTGAAAAGTTTGTGGGTATTTTTGGGCCTCACGGGATACTATAAAAAAATTTTCAAAAAAATATGGACACATTACCATACCACTAGCAAATTTTCTCTAGAAAAATGTATTCCTTTGACAAAAGCAACTCAAATGGTCTTCTTGGATCTCAAATGGGCCATGTGTTCCACCCTAGTTTTGGCCCTCCCATATTTTATAAAACCCTTTGTGGTTGAATGTGATGCCTCAAGGACTGGCATTAGAGTAGTCTTAACACAAGAAGGTTGACCAATAACCTTCATAAGCCAACAATTAAGCAGTAAGAATTTGGGTCAAAATACTTATGAGAAAGAAATGATGGCCATCGTACATGTAGTAGACACTTGGCGACCATACCTTCTTGGACGATGTTTCCAGACCCGCATTGACCATCATAGTTTGAAGTATTTTTTGGAGTAGTGTTTATCCTATCCATAGCAAAACAAATGGCTTACCAAAATCTTGGGATACGACTATGAGATAGTCTTTAAGAAGGGTCAAGACAATGTTGTGGTCGATGCCTTGTCACGACAATTTGAGGAGGATGGCACCCTCTTATCATTATCCTTTCCCATACCATATTGGATTGACGAGGAAAGCAACAAATGGTTTTCCCATCCAACTTTTTCCCATATAATCTAGAGGTTACAAGTAGATCCTACCCCTCTAATGGGTTACACTTGGCAGGAAGATATTCTTTGATATAAGGATTGTGTGGTTCTCTCCCTAACGCCACTCACAAACCACGCATCCTACTAGAGCTTCACTCCTCACCCATCGCAAGACATTTGGGCTTTCATAATACATATGCTCAGGCACACCGCTCTTTCTTTTGGAAAGGGATAAAACATGACATTCTTACATTTATAGCTAAATGTGACATCTTCCAACATAACAAATGGGAAACAGTGAAGACCACAGGAACCTTACAACCCTTGTCGCTACCTGCTTCTATATGGACAAATTTCTTTGTCGATTTCATTACAGGTCTCCCTAAATCAAAAAATAAGTCAGTCATCATGGTGGTAGTGGATCAACTCTCCAAATATGCCCATTTTTGTGCCTTACAACACCCGTTCGCTCCAACTTTGGTGGCTTGAGTTTTCATGGATCAAATTTTCAAATTGCATGGCATGCCTACTTCTATTGTGTCTTATTGCGATCCCACCTTCACCAGTATATTTTAGCAAGAGCTATTGAAGCTACATGACACATAAATCCAAATGAATATGACATATCATCCCTAAACAAATGGTCAAACCGAAGCGGTAAACAAATTTTTGGAGACCTACTTGCGGTGCTTTTCTTCGGACAAACAACATAAATGGGTGTAGTGGTTATCTTTAGCATAATGGTGGTATAATACTAATTATCATGAAGCAACCAAGATGAAATTGTATGAGGTAGTGTATGACCAACTCCCACCTTTTCCAACTTCTCATCTTCTAGGACCTTCCAAAATGCTGGAAGTTGATAAGCTGCTTGAGAACTAAGCTGCCACTCTCACTCTTCTGAAGGATAATCTCCGTCAAGCGCAAAACCAAATGAAGAAATAGGCTAACCAACATCGTTCAGAAAGGTATTTTCAAGTGGGTGACCAAGTGTTTCTTTGACCCCAGTCTTTTAAGAATATGTCTCTCAAAGAAAATGGCTCCCAAAAATTAGCTCCAAAATTTTATGGGCCATGTTAATTGATTCAACGCATTAGCTTCGTCACCTACAAATTGGCCCTGTCGAGCACTTTAAAAATCCACATTGTCTTCCACGTATGTTTCCTCATGAAAATCGCAGGGAAAAATTGCGAGGTCCAGACCATACTTCCTGAATTAGACGAGGAAGGTTTTATTTGGCTCCAACTGGAATAGGTCTTGGATTCACGAGAACGACATCTTTGCAGTCACACTATCAAAGAATTGCTCATCCATTGGAAAGATACCTTATTAGAAGATGTGACATGGGAAACAACAACTATTCTCGAGAAATTTCTGCAGCTCCAACCTTGAGGACAAGGCTAATTCTACAAGGGGAGGGCATGTTAGGGTTTGACCCTAACCCCTTTATTAATGTAATAAGTCTAAGAGACCCTATAAGAGTCATAATTAGTTAGTTTAATAAATAAATCATATAAGCATTGTAAGTGGTTGAGCCACATTATAAAAAAAGGGACCACAATTAGTTGTAATGGGCCATAGCTAATAAATAAAGTGGTTAACCTGCATTATGCAAGGGACCATGAGTAGTTAGGGTTTTGGGTCTCATGAAACAATATATTGTCGAAGATAGTAAGGGAAGTCTTGGCTTGTGTTGTGTTAATTGAGCTCTACCCTATTGGAGGTTGCCGCCTCGAGGAGGCAAGTGAACAATAGGTTTCCGCCTCAAAGAGGCAAGTGAACAATATTGTTGCAGATCTTAATTCAATATTTGGATTTTTGTTATTGCATTGTGTTATTTTCTATGGTATATTTGGCATATTTCACACTCTAATATTATATTTAGGTTAAGCATACTACATGGCTCCTTAAGAGGGCTTACATTGGGGTGTTTTCATGGATTTTTATCATTCTTGGTTGTTGAGTCCAACATGCTAGATTGGTGTTTAGAAGGTATTGTATCATTCACTTATTTATCAACGAAAGTGTCATTTATTTTTAATAGTGGTGTTTGAGCTATTTGACTAGTTTTCCTAAAAATTAGTTGTATTTCATTTGTAGAGTGGTTGGATTTTAATTTTCTATCATCTCACTCAGTAAGTGACAGGAGTTTATATTTTGGTCAAAGACATACAAAAACAAACCCTTCTTCACTATACTTGGAACTTCATGGCTTGTTATGACTCCATAAGGGGGCTTGCATCTTAATGTTTTCCTAGATTTTCATCATAGTTGATTCTTGATTCCATTGTGCTATTTCAATGACTATAATGTATTGTATCCCCCACTTCTTTTTCCAATGGAATTGTCTTTTCATCTAAACAACAATGTGATATATGACTTGTTTTTTGGGTGATTTGTAGGGTGGCCAACTTTTAGTGTTCTATCATCTCACTCAATAACACGAGTTGCAAGTTTGGTCAAGGTCATTAGGGGAGGAACTAAAAATCCTCCCATTCTAATTAAAGTTCTGAGGATTGTTGTGGTTCTCTAAGACAACTTGCCTTTGGATGTTTTCATAGATTTCCATTGTACTCAATTATTGAGTCGAGTAGGTTGTATAATGACTACAATGTATAACACCATCCACTTCTTTATCGTTGGAACACTAACATTTCATGCAAACATTGGTGTGGTAAATGAGTTGTTTAATGAATCTACTAAAAAATTGACAACTTTATACGTGCCTATAATTTCTTCAACAAATTTCTAAATATTTTTGTAGTTTGTATTTTCTCAGTGGGAAAATTTTCTCATGTTGGGCAAGCCCAGTGTAAGCTTCGAAAAATTATGAATGAAAAAAAAGTTGAATTTTGATTTTTTTTTTTTTATGTATTTTGTGTAAATAAACTTGGTTGTTTGAAAGTTTTCTTCCATTGAAACTTAAAGTTTTTATCACCAATCAAATCTTAGTAATACATTGTTTTAAGCAAGATAAAAATTAAATTAAAAATTAGTAAGAAAATTTGTGCTAGGAAATAATTTATAATTTACTAAGATTAGAAAACTTAACATTCTGAAATGAAGAGTAACATGTAGTATACAATAAATGCCATGCTTATAATCATAAGCCAAAAATTGACTTTAAATCCACTGAAGTTAAATATTTCCATGCCTTAATGTGCAATTATGAGGTAGGTTATATCATGTAGTTGTAGGTGCTACCAAAGTAAGAGATGCAAGCAATAATTCATAAAATTAAAAAACTAAAAGCTTTGAGAATTTATTGAAATGTGCTTTAGAATAGATACGAGGTGTAATAACCTTACACATTGGCCAAAGGATCATTTGAGCATAGACTAATGTTACGTGTTGTGGGATATAAACATAATACCCTTTCTCATTGGCCAAAGGATCATTTGAGCATAGAGTGAAGCTACATGCTATCTCAATATTCATTATTGTTGGATTCAACCAACTAATTTTTTTAAAGCAAAATATTATTTTCATTTATATAAATTTTCCCAAGAAAGAGTGATAGGCATAACTAGATTGGTAGAAGATCTATTGTCCATTTCCAAAAACTTTGGAAGATTTTAGGGCTATTAGTTATCTATATTGTTAAAATATCTTATAATTGAGAGTCTTCCTCTCGAAATTACATAGTTTTTTTCAAAATTGACCAAACTCATTGTATATATTATTTCAATACATATTCAAAATTTGGGCAGTGTGCTATAACTTCTAAAACTTCATAATGGAGGTCATTAATTAGAATACTTTTGCATTGTTGTCTTGATTTCTGGTGGGTGGCTTATCAACCTATGTTTGAGGCTCTTCCTCATTTATCATTGTTGGCCAATGGTTGTAGACTTTGTTGAGTAGAGAATCTAACTTGGCCAATGGTTGTAGATTTTGTTGAGTAAAGAATCTAAAGGGTTGAGGACTCTAAGCTTGAATTGTATACATGTCACCAAGCGGTAATTTGAGTTGACATTTTTAAATTTCTTAGTGAATGCTTCCCAAGGCATAATCCTTTACTTAATATTCTCTTGTATTTGTGGCATCATGCCTTCTCATTATTAGGGTGTAGAAACAAGATTCTTTTATTTAATAGCTGCTTCAACTAGGGGCTGAGTTCAAAATAAGAAGTGTGGACTCTGTAGAAAATTTGGTGTAGGTTAACACGATAATGCAATATAAATCAAAGCAGAATACTATAACCTACTTCTACTATCAATTTGTGGAAGCTTAAAGATCGAGTTGAACAATATAACCAGAAGAAGAAGAACCAATGACACAATACACATGAAAATACTTTGAGGAAAGCCTCAGCTAAAAACCCCACACTATTGTCTTATCATACATGGTGGAAATACATAGGAATTATACAAAGCCTTATCTCTCACAGCTAGCTAGCTCTTAGTACAATCCTCACAAATGCTGACAGGCAACCTTGGCTTCTCTCTAGCCTTCCTCTCTGGCCTACAAGCTCCTATTCCCTTGCACTGTTCCTTGTGGATGATTCTCCTGTTACCAAGTGGAAAACCTTCAAAACTACACAATCCTCAAGGATTAAATCCTTGACTGCATGCATGAGTTTTCTCTTTGAGAAAACACATGCAACTGATAGTACACTATCCTTGACATTTAATTCAAATGGGTCTTTCTTAGAATAGAAATGCATGAGTTTCTGATGAGGGAATCTTCAGTTAACTCGAGTAGCACTAGTTGAGTGCATTAATGCATCAACTGACTGTTAACTCACTATTAGTTCCTCAAACAATTTGGAACTAATTTAACTGGACTTAACTCGGTAAACTGAGTTAACTAATTACAACTCAAATATAACTCAATCTTATCTCCTTAATTTAAGGGATAACTCTTGCATGACTTCAGAAAGACTTTTAACTTGAATTTCTCCAACTACTTAATTTAAAATAAATTAATTAATTATTTCCAAGTAGTTGTTAAGACTAAATTCGATTTTAGTTCACAATTTAATTCAAGGACAAATTAAATTGGAATATTCTTGTTGCCATATTTCAACAGACTCTCCTTGGTTGAATTGGCCTCGTTTGGCCATAAAATTTGCAAACATTATTGCATATAAAATGAATTACATCTATATTGCATGAGTTTTCAAATTGTAACGACATATAGATCATGGGTATGGATATCCAAAAATATAAGATTTTTTTCCCAAATTTATAGGAAATGATAAGTTGGGAGTGACAATAATACATATTCAAAATACATATTTAAGAAAAGGAAAAGGATATGAGAAATTGCACAAGCATGCACATTAAGGAGGCTTTCTAATTCTCTTTAAAACATGTGTGACTATGAATCCCTACTAATATTAACCAGGGCCTAATATTAACATACATAAAGCTATTATTATTAGTACAAGGTTATATGTATAATATTTTTATTATAATATTGATTTTGACTAAACAATGTAAATGCATTTTTTAAATTTCTCCCTTTCCTTCCAATAATTGTCAATGTATTTTATTATAATACCGTTTAACTTTAACTAGGTTAACAAAGAAAATATTGACTAACTCAATGCTTCGATGAATTTCAAAATAACCCTAGACTCCTTATAAGCATAAATTATGATGGGGGCATTGATAACAAATCAGAACAAATAAGACAAATAATGCAATCAATGGACCTAAGACTTAGACAACCATTAAGATGAAGGACTACATAAACCTCTAGAAAAAAAGGAACAACCATTAAACTGGTGAATTAGTGGCCCAACTAGGACTTAATGAGTGCAAAATATGTTTGTATGCTATACTATAAAATGAATAATATAATGTAACAACATTAATAAGCATAAGACTACACTACATCCATCTATGATAAGTAAAACAAGTTAGCCATATAAGAAAGGATAAGAAAGACAATATGATAAATAGTTATTAAAACTGGAAAGAAGAGAATAATAAGTTAAGCTAATATTTTAGTATGTTAATAAAGAGATAGGAACAAAAAAACAACATATGAAGAGAGAAGAGAAAAGGTGAAGGGAAAACAAGAAGGGAGGGCTTTGGGATGGAAGAAGAAGATAAAGAGAGAAGAACAACAAAATGAGGGAATAAGAAGAGAAGGAGGCACAAACTAAAGGAAATAAGGGATGGTAACCACAATAGAACCAAACATCAAGGGCAAAAGTGGTGGGGTTGGGGAGAAAACAAGGAATGTGGAAGAACAAGGAAACAAAGAGATAGAAGCTTAGACTTGATTATCAAGAGAATAGTGTTGTGTGAGCAAGGGGATCCATTTCTTGTTAAATTCTAGCCCTCCAACCCTATTGAGATTATTGGAATGCTTTAGTATTTGCAAAGATTATCAGAACCTTCATTTGAGGGAATGGAATTTATTGGCATTGATCTTAGTGTCCTCTAGGCACAAGTGATGCTTAGTCTTGGAAGAATATTATGAAAGAATTGAGGAGTGTATCATTTCATTAAAGTATATTATTATACTATGTTTTATTATTACTCATATTACTTGTTATAATATTGTCTCTTAGCCATTATTGCTATTGTAATAATTACCTACCTCGTAGAATTAGTGCTTTTACTTTTGTTTTTATTATTATACTATATTTAGATATGAACTTATTATATACTTTAGTAGTGACATGTATACTTTATTTACATATATATTTTTTACTATGTATTATTTATTAAATTATTATATCTATATATTCTATTATATGTTAATATATATTATAGTAATGTAGGTTGGTTTTAGCCTTGAGGGTTAGCTCAATTGGTAAAGTCCCTGTTGGTAAAGCACATTTGTTATTGAGAGGTCATGGGTTCAATTCTCTTGACACCCTCGGGTTCAGGCTCCATGGTTGAGCCAATCGAAAGTGATCCCTTTGGGTGGATCTGCCTCGTACAAATATTCTGTGGACGCAGTAATCAATGGTCTCCAAGGTCTGTGGATCACATATGTATACACACACACACACACACATATAGGTTGATTTTGTATGATTTATATTAATAAATTTTTAACAGTAACTGGTGAATCAGTGACTTCGAAGGACAATTATGGGAAAGACCCATGATCGAATCACAATGGTTGACACTATTCACCTCAATATCAAGATATTCAAATTCTCTTGCACCGTTGGACTTATAGGAATTACTCATCATGATTTTCAACTTGTTTATTTTTTTTCAATTAATTTCCACACAATCTAACATGTCTCTGGAGAATAGGACCTAGGTGGAGGGGAATTAAACCCACTATTTACCACCCGAGTTATTTTCCTTTGACAATAACAATATTTATATTATTAATTTAGGTTTATAGGGTTTTTTTTAGGTTTTTGACCTTCTTGGGCAGACCCTTCTAGTTTTCTCTTATTTGTATGTTCTCTTACTCTTGCTTGTATTTATTTATTGAACATGTGCGCTTATTCTTGACATATTTTCTTGACAATGAGTCATGTTTGCGACTCGAAAAATCGACTATAAAGATGTACACTATGGATTAATCTTTGATGTATCATTCTGACAAACCCAACCAAAAAAACCTTCAAATAGTAATTTTGGGTTGTTATTAAGGAAATTAGGTATCCTTGTTTATGAATTTTCTTTAAGCATCCTTGAATTGATAGGTATGTATCCCATGCCTGTCTCCTCCAAACGATTGTTTTGGGCTTAAGTCGAAAAAATAGTTATCAATTGGATTGAGTTTTTGGGTATATTTTCTTGGAGGATTTGGAACAACTGTAATTCACCATTTCTCCTCTCTTTTTCAAATTTGAATTCTTTCATGCTTAAATATTGGGTGTAAATTCGTTCTATGTTAACACCATAACCAAATAGTTGCTTGCAAGTGTTGTGTTGAGTTCTTTTTCAAGTGATATGATAGTCACTTTAAATGCCAACACGACAGCAAACCAAGTGATCTACTTCTTATTTTCCTTCCATTAAAGTTTTATTTTTTCACAAAAACTAATCTTATTTCATTTCATAGGTTGACACCAGATATGGTGTATTCAACACCATTTTCTAAAGTTAGTGCTAATTTCATTGCAATTAGCGACGACTTTAGCATTGACTATAGCACTGAATTTAGCACCATGTTTAGCACCATATTTTCGTAGTTAGTGTTAATGTCAGCTTTAATAGCGCCAAAATTTTTAATAACTAATACATAATTTTTTTGCTCAGTATTTAACAACATGACTATTACACCAATTTTGCATCATATTTAGTGAAATTTTTGTGGTCAATGCTAAAGTCAATCACGTTATTAGTCACAACCTTATTTTTTTGGGACAAGTCATGCTCAATATATCAGGTGTGCTCCTGCACAATAAAGAAGAGTCAACACAAAAAATATTTGGGTTTCCATCATTCCTTGAGATGAGTGACATAGTCAAGAGGACAACCATTTATCCAAATGTCAAAAACTAGTAGTTTCCAAGTAGTGTTGCAAGGCAAGGCAAAACAAAACTATAATCTCCATAAATAAATGTAGGAAAATTTGGCTCCTAAGACACCGTGTCTTGTTATTAAGATGGATCTGAGATGATTGTATTGAACTCCTCAACATGATGGGTGGAAGAGATGTCTCTCAATATCTCTATGATGTCATCATTGAGTTATTTTAAAGGTATTGGAGGGGAACTTCAAAAGATGTATTGACAAGAGTTGGCGAGATTGTTGTAAATGGGGTTACAAGTGCATAAATTGGGAAATGTTTGAAGATTTTAAAATGGATATCCTCAATTCATTAAGCTCTGACTTAAATACATCGCATATGAATAAGAATAAATGGGAAGTGGAGTTGGCTTTGGCAATATTTTTTCCAAAGTGAAGAAGGAAGCACCCAATGAAAGAGTGTTTGTTAGAAAAAATTGAGACATGCGTGATATGTAGTGAGAATCATGCTACCAACAAGTTTCCATCCATGCCAAGATTAAAATAAGTATGCTAAGAAGTTGAGGAGCCATAGTAGTTATGTTTTGTCTCTCAAAAATTATTGTGGCAATCAAATCCTCAAAGTATTGTCCAAGACCAATAACAATATTTTAATTCATATTGGACTAATCCTTCTATGTAATATTCTTCTCCTACATGGTGCTTTCTTTCCTAGCCATGGATGGTTCCTCCACCCCCAAATCAAATTTTGAAAAATGGGTGGAGGAATTCCACTTTTGGAAGTCCTCAACAAGCCTTGCAACCCATCGTGCAAATTATACTCTCTCCACAAAGGCAACTATATACATCAGGTCCTCCTTAACCAGAAATACCTAAAAATTATGTTCCTAACCCCAACGATGGTAAGGAATCCCAACCAAACCAAGCTATTGGGATCACAACTTACCTAACTTACTCAATTTACTCTACCTCTTCCCTAGACTGCCATGAACTCCTCATTGAAGATCTAAATGAGGAAGTTCCAAATAAAGAACCAAAATCAGTTCATTCTCAACATACCTCAAGAATAGACCAAGTTGTCCAGGAACTACAAATTCCTCCTTGCTTAGAAATATTGGACCTGGAAAAGCCAACTAGCTAGCTTAAATTTGAACTTCTAAGAGAGCTTTAAAAAGTGTGTGCTCGCACCACTATTCAAGCGGGGATGTCCCTATTTACTCAAAAGTGGTAAGGGAGTTGTGTTTAAGGAAACTAGTAGGAAAAGAAAGGATCCTCAAACTTCTCATCTCATGGGCAAGCTATCAGAACTTATGTCGGGGGATTTATCATGGCCACATACTCAGACCTTGGAAGCTCAATATGTTGATATTTCTAAGGTTCACAGAATCTTGAAACAATTTCCTTTAATAATAACTACTTACAATGATCATTTAGCATCAATTACATATATGTACCATCCAATGTCATCAATAAATTATACAGAAGAAAATTTCAACCATTAAACATGAAAGAGTTGTAAAAATAACCATGAGACAATGAGAAAAGAGACATGTAAAACTAGGCATGAGGCCACGAAAAAACCCACAAGGGGAAAACCTAGAAATATTTCCTTACGTGAGAGAGTTCAAAGTCAATTAATTCATCAAGGTAACATCTAACTAGAAACAAGAGGTTCCCAAAAATTCCAAGCCTCTCCTCCTTCCTTCTAAATTTTGACCTCTTCTCGCTCCTTTCTCCACTAGAATAGAGATGACCAATTCACAAGTCGATATGTCAAATGAGGAGGAGAGGTCTCTTATTTATAGTCTTCCAAAGAGGGTCAAAAGGGTGCCCAAGGGGCCTAACTAGCTTGGGACCGACTTGTTGAAATGTGGAGTAATTAATTCAAATTTAATTTTTTCTTGATGAAAATACCAACCATGGCTACCATATTTCTAACGCTCCCTCTTAGCCAGGGAGGTACTTTTCATTCTCTCTCAAGTTCAATCTTGCCAATTGTTGACATTGTTGGAAGCATCCAAGAGGGGAGGGTTTCTCCCTAATGTGAAGTCCCAATTATACCCCACACCGTTTGGAGTAGGAACCCAACCAAAATACAGCTAGTTGCCGAAGTGGTGGGTTTTAATAATGTGCCTTGGTTGTGATAAACACATAAAATGATATGTATGTGACTTTTGTGGAAACAATTGTATTAACTTTTTATAGTTTCAATTGTAATGCATGATAAATTCCATCACATCAAAGAGAGAAAATTGAGTCCCTTAGAAGCATGTAATAGTACTTAAGAGACACACAAGCAATAAAAGATAATCATTAGTTAACCTGCAAAATAGTTCACAAGATAACCATGATCGAAATCACATAACAACACGCTCTCAACAAGATTCATATTGTTGTAGGACATTTTGTCGCTTTTGGTCAATAGGCCTATAAACCAGATCAATCCACATCTGTGAACATGTTGTCGTTATCCCAACACAAATCCCTAAGCATGACCTTTCCAAAAAGTCTAAGTTTCTAGGATTAACTTCTCAAAATAAAAATTTTAAGCCCCAACACACCCTGCCCCTTTAGACACTTGCGTTCAACATTGGTTTCTTCCTTTTGTACCAGTGCTAGTCAATAGCAGCTTGCTCCTTGCTGGGGGTGCGCTGATTCTAGAAATTTGGGAAAATTAAAAAGATTTCATCAGCTTCCTCTTCCAGAATCTTCTAGGAGTTATTTTAACCATTTACCTTGGATAAGAAGCTCGATTCCTCTCTGATCCTACCTTGGAGGCTTCACCTCTTATCCCTTGATCTCATACTCCCATCTTAAGTGGATCTCAAGCCTATATTGGTGAATGGATAAGAATTCCTAAACTACCATCCCTCTCCTATAAATTTACTACCATCTACAACATTAGGGTTGGATTTTGGAGACTAATCGTGCCCTCATGTTGTTTCTTTGAATCTAAAGGAGTGATCATCTTCATGCATTAGGGTGATATTAAGGTGTGCTTTGTGACAAGGAAGGACAAGTCAACTTGGGGAGATATCTACAAGATCAGATGCAATTCTTGGTTGTAAACTCTCTCCTATTTCTATTAATAAAAAGAGTATCATGTTTTCCTATACATGTTGTGTTACATTTACTTCATGTATTGCAATTCCTTGTTGATTCATTGAATAGAGTAATTGAATTATGCTACATAGGTTTTGTGGATCCTTGGCTTATTTGTTTGCATATGCAGGTTCTAGTTATAGCACTAAGAGCTACAATTGGAACTTGCAAGCCAGGAGGAAAGTAAATCTTGCAACATATCCAAGTAAGCCTATTTCCCATTCTTCAATTTCTCTAAGGGAAACTCCATATTATTTGCTTTCTATTGTTCTAGACCAATCAACTAGATTAGGGAAGATACTTTTGTCTGCAATTGTAAATTTTTCATAACAAATTGGTGACTCCACTAGGGATCGTTTATTTCCCTTAGTGGTTTCCTTGACCTTATCACTTGTTTCACCTCTTGAACTGAACTTCATTGCCTCACTCAGATTTGGATTGACCCTAGGAAGACACTTCTTTGAGATTTATTTGTTTTTTTGTTTCGTAATTTGATCGGATATGCATCAACGCTCCCCCTAGTCTAGAGACAAATTTCTTAAGCGCACCCTAGCCTTCTCCGTACCTACGCTGTAGAGAACTAGTGCCCTTTCTCCACTTGTGTTGATACCTGTAAAATGAAACAAATTTCCTCTTATGCCTTGCTCTCTAATGTGCTTTGTTCTAGCTAGTTTTCCTTTTGTTCTTGAGCGTGTCTTGGTCTATGAAAAGCCTTCACTTTGTTTTCTTTTGGTTTTAGAAGCCTTTGATAAGATTTTTTTTGAATTTTTCTCTGTTCTTTTGAATTAGGTCATTAGTAAATTGTTGCTTGATCATTGATTATTTTGAATAATTGATATTACAGTCATCATTTTGTATAGTTTCTTTTATCAGTGATTTAGCAAGCATTTTAGTTTTCATTTCATTGGGTAATTAAGTGGATCGAAAAGAAAAATCTCATCATTTTGCATTGCATTTGGGATTTTATGTGTGAAATTGGAAATTGGAACAATTATAGTAGGGGAATTGACTTAACAATTTTTTTTGTTTCATCTTGTATGCTACATCACACTTTTTTCTCTTCCCTCCCATACATATATTTTCATTGAAAATAAAATTTCATTTTGTCGTGCTAGATTGCATCTCTAGGATATTCAGGTGAAATTCGCGATGATCCTTGGAAATTGAAACATAATTCAAGATAAAATTTAAAATTTATTGAATCAATCTTAAGAAGCATTTGAAACATTAATGCAAACATCTAGAGGTGTAGGCTAGAGATGTGTTCAAGCGTCTATAAACATAGGAGCTATCATTTTTGCCAACGTTTCATTCTGGGAGTGATATCTCATTCCATGTATGTAAGTGTATGAGACCATTGTCCACATACCTTTAGGTATATCGGATGGTGCTCCACGCATGAAAATTATATGGGAACACTCTCATCATATGGTTACACATTAGACAACAATAACACAGATTGCACTACCATAGGTTGCTATCATCACCTTAGGTAACCGAGTTGACTACCTTGTATACTGTGATACACCGAACAGAGCATTCGAGGATATTTCCTATCCATACGTAAATCCTTGGTTCTCCAAGGTGGTATATTGCAGTTCACAGTTGCTTGGTAAACCCTTTTTTCCTATTTTACCCCTTTTAATCTTTATTTTGAGTATTTAAGTTCTAAAATCAATTAATTGATCATGTAACAACATCCTCCCTGTGGAACAACTCCTTAGTGGATCTTAATTTGAGACTAATGGAAATAGTTCCCGACTCTACTTGTTATGGAAACCCCTCTGACGGGAATCCTAGTCCTTTTCCTCCTTTTGAAATATTGGTGCTCTTTATATGGAAATGTTGTCCCTTCCCAGATTTACCATTGGTTTTCTAGTTTGGTTTTTTTCAACCCCTATGGTTCTGAATGTCCAAACTGCTCCTTATCCAAGTTCTTCTCCACCTAAACAACATCAACCTCATGTTGATACTAAAGTTGACCCTATTCCTTCTTCACCTGTTGTTTCTTCATCCCTTTCTTCCTCCTCTCCTGGTGAAAGTATTGATTCTAGTAACCAGGAAGTTAAGAAGAAGAAGAAAGGGAAGAAGAAGAAGAAAAAAAATAAGCAGGGGGGAACCAAGCAACCATTGCTACCAATGTAACTAGTATGGAGAAACCTTCCAATCAGCCCCACAAAGTTAAATTCACTTGCAAGTTATGAAGGGTGACCACCTTCTTAGATATTTCTTTGGTATTCCATAGGTATTAGAAGTGTGGTCCATAGACTCACATCAGCCTTTGTAGTTGGTTTCTGTAGATCATATTGGTGACAATCCATTGACTAGCGTTCATAAGGTTCATGGTGAAAAGGGTAAAGTCAAGTTTCACTGTAGGTTATGTGAAGGGAATCATCCTATTCACCTTTTTCCTTATATGGATTAAGCATCCAAAGTGTTGAAAAACCTTACAGCTTCTCAACCACGACTCATGACTGGTTATCGAAAGCTTTCCCCTAATTCTCCACTAGTTGATGAAGTGATTGATCAAAATATATCTCCAATCAATGCCACTCTCTATGAACATGAATCCCATGAGTTTGTTCCCGAACAACCATTGGTTGAGAAAATGGTTGACTTGACTCCACCTTCATTTGATCATACCTTTCACATAGAGTGTGAACTTCATACCGCTTAGGTTCTTCTCGTTTCTAAAATTCCAATGAACTGGGGGGAATCCTCTCGTTCCAATGAAACATGGTGATCTGGATTTAAATTGGAATGCAATAAATTACAAAGATAACCATAAATACAAAGATGCAGTAGAAATAATACTTCATTCCATTAATATCAAATACTAAAATATGCTTACACACAGAAATGGAAATAAACTAGCTAGGGCGATGGTAGCTTATCTTTGAGAAGAGATGTGGCTGCTACATGCCTCTGAACTGTGTTATAATGAGGCTCAAAGGCCTATTTATTATTGAGAAACAATGGAAAACCCTAAACATCCAAAAGACTAACCCTAGGAGATGAAGCGCCAAAACTGTGGGCCTTGTTTGGGTAAATTGGTACATCAATTTCCCGGGGCCAGAACTTTGGCATACAATCTCCATTTGGCTATCATAATACCTCATTTCAAAGATCTCAAAGAGAAGGCCAAAAACAAAGCAACAAGTTCATTTAGGATGTTTTCAGTCTCTCCATTTTCCCTAAAAACACTGTTTACAGCCTCAAAATGGCTTCGGAAGTTGAGGACCAGAAAAACTGCAAAATAGTAAACTATGCTACAATTAAGGAAACTGAAAAACGGAAAGAGACAATGTTGGGGGTCCAAGTGCAATAGGCAGGTGGCCACCAATATCCACCTAGATCACATGGGGAGATTCCTCGTGTTCCCACAAAACAGGGGGGAAATCCTCTCATTCCCATAGTACAAGGGAGAATTTCTCTTGTTCCCATAGAAAATTAAGGGGGTAGTTCTCTCGTTCCCACGACACCCCCTCCAAATAGTATGATCACTTCCTTTGATTGGAGTTGACTGACAGGGTATCCTCTTTCTCCTGACGTTCCCTTCCAGATCATAGTACATGATTATAATATGGTTCTACCTAACATAGTCATAAATGAAGGTGTGTCTGTTAGTATTTTGTCCTCAACTACTTGGAAAGATTTAGGTTCACCACAACCTGTGCTTGTTACCCAAAACCTATTGGATTTTAACATAGAAACCAATCCACTGTTAGGGATCCTTCCTTAGTTGCCTATTACTTTGGGAGGAAATAATGTATATATCAATGTGATGGTATTCCAAGGCCCTTTGGATTTTAATTTACTTTTTGGGCATGACTATGTTTATGACATGGGAGCTCTGTCTCTTCACTCTTTCGTGTGATGTGTTTCCCACATGAAGGAAGAATTGTGATCATTCATCGACTTTCGTTTGTTGGTCCTAATTTGACTCCCAATCAACCAACTTCCCTAAATGGTCCTTATATGCAAGTGGTATCTCCCCCGCCATAGCTTAATTATGTGGCAACATGTTCCATGCATGTGTCTACTCATGATCTAGTAGATGATGTAGTGCATCATTTACTGGGGAATTGGAGTTTGATCTATCCATTGGATCCTTTTATACCTTCCAGAGAATTTTTCTCCAATATGATGAGAACCTCTTGGAAGCCATTTACTTTTGGGGACCATGATCAAGCCACTTAGCAGAGTTCCTTTTCTTGTGTCAAGCTCATTAAAAAATGAAACAAGGTCCCAGAGCAGAGATCCTTTTCTTGTGTCGAGCTTGTTAAAAAATGAAACAAAGTGCCCTAAGCATAGTTCTTTTCCTGTTTCAAGCTCATTAAAAAATTAAATATATCCCCTTTCAATTCGAGTCTTTGATTAGGTCTCGTACATTCCTAGTCGAGTCTTTCACTTGATCTCGTAAATGAACCTTCATTCCATCCACTTGTTAGTAACTAGTAGTCTACTTAGGTGAATGAAATGAAGCTTGGGGGGAATGTCCCTAGAATCACGTTATTATCGTGGGGGCATGAAAAATTATATAAATCATAGTTTTCCTTTGTTTCAAGCTTATGTAAAAATGAAACCAGTATCAAGCATATTTTCCTTTGTTTCAAGCTTGTGTAAAAATGAAACCACTGTCAAGCATAGTTTTTCCTCGTTTCAAGCTTGTGTAAAACTGAAACTACTTTCAAGTAATTTCAAGCATAGTTTTTCCTTGTTTCAAGCTTGTGCAAAAATGAAACCAATCTCAAGCATACTTTCCCATGTTTCAATCTTGTGTAAAAATGAAACCATTCTCATCCTATTCTCGTGATTGCCATTTTTATCAGCCTGGTTTTTCCAGATGAGCCTTGGTTTCTCATTCCATCGTCACCATCTACTTGGTTGGTCATATGCTTTCACTTGGTTGTTTTACCCTTTCTTAAGGAACCGCTGCGATGAGTGGTTTTACTATCCAACTCCTTGACCTTTGTGTGTTTTGAGAAGTTCCATCATGATCAGAACCAGTTGTTACCTTTTATACCACTCATTCCTCTAGGAGAAGTCCTCTTTCAACTCTTTTCAAACTCCCTAACACATGAAAATATTGTCGAGCACTTGTGTTTTCAAACTCATTAAAGTAAATGAAAAGATGTCTACTTAGTATAAGTTTATCCCTTTTCCAGACTGAGATAGACCATATAATAAAAAGGAATACCTTAGTCAAACATGGCTAAGAGGTTCTCCTAAGTATCATTTTTTACCTTTTCGCACTCAAGAGACTATTTATGAAAAGGAACCTTTGGAGTTTTCTTTTTCACCTCTTTTTCAAACTCTCTAAACATGAAAAAGGAGGCGATTTGGACCATCGCCAAACTCGTAAAAGCATCAAATAATGATGGAATCGTCAAACATCATGGGACTAAACCACTCCTTCTCAAGGTTCATAAATATACTCAGAGGGATTCATCCAAAGGATAAAATTATATATCAAGCATATGTTATTCTCCTCAAGCTTGCTAAAAATAAAGAGGTACTAACCAGAAATGGTTGGAGAAATTGGGAAAATAGGGCACTCTACTTATTAATGGCAGTGAGTCGCTCTTGAACATGACAATCTTCCACTTCATCTTCGTGGTTGTCGGGTTGGGAAATTTGTTTGTCTTTTTGGTTCATCACACCATATCAAAGTTGTTGCTTTTGGTTTTGGGTTAATGCTCCCAACTCCATTCATCGTTGTTGATATATTCAAGAGAAGTCATTCAGTCATATCTGCTACGATACTCTTAAGCCTTCATTCATGTCTGCCATGCCTAAGTTTTTTCCACATAAACATTGTTTTGTCTCAAATCTTGATACATGTTTTGTGTCGTTGATGGGGGATACATCAAGGCCCGCCTGAGATGGATCATTTTCTGTCAAAATCAGCTCATTATCCAAGAATTTGAATTAGAAACTCCCTTTGGTACCTTGGGGCTTGCATACATCAATGAAGAGTTTCCTTGCTCTCGGTAACAATTTTTCATCATTGCCTTCAACCGAAATATTTTGTGTGGTGTTCGACTACAATTCATTGATTCACACCATACAGATTGTGTTGTTGTACCTTGAGATCCATTAACATCATTGATGGTTTCTATCGCATCTGTTAACAACTTACATTAATGGTCGATACTCAAATGGTGTCTACCATGTTCAATTCCAACTCCTTTATTCACATGATTAGAATTGTACATTGTATGGTTGAGTGAACGAGATCGAAGACCTCAGATCTAGTTCCATCCATCTGGGTTGTGATCTCCAGATTAATGCAAGATTACAAAGTATGATAGTTATGATCGTACAAGACAGTCATCCAAGCATGGGTCCACTCTCTGTTATTAGTAGACGAACTTCTTGATCATTGTATATGTAATTTTAGATGATGTGTTGAGCATGGGTATACCTCCCTAAACAAATATATCATGATAAAAATGTATTGTAATAGATGATGGTCTCCACCAGTTGTTCTTGATATAAACTTGTCATAAGGTAAACTACTTTAGTCATCAGCTACTGTTTCTGATGTTGTGCTTTAGGGGGCAATCAGTTATAGCCCATTTTTCACATTTGGTCAATAGGCCTACAAATCGGATCACTCCACATCCATGAACATGTTGTCATCATCCCTACACAAATCCCTAAGAATGACCATTCCAAAAAGTGATTTTCTGGGATTAACTGCTCAAAATCAAGTTTTTAATCCCTAATGCACCCTTCCCCTTTAGAGATCTACATTCAACAATTGTCGCTTCCTTTTGCACCAGTGTTGTCAATAGCAACTTATTGCTTGTTGGGGGTGCATTGATTCTATAAATCAAGGAAAATTAAAAAGAACCCTGAAGTTGCCCCTTCCAGAAGCTTCTAGGGGTTTTTTTAACCATTTACCTTGGATAAGAAGCTCGATTCCAATTTGATCCTACCTTGGAGACTTCACCTCTTATCCCTTGAGCTCATCCTCCCATCTTAAGTGGATCTCAAACCTAGATTGGTGAATGGATAAGAATTCTTGAACTACCATCCCTCTCCTATAAATTTACTACCATCTACAACACAAGGTTTGGATTTTAGAGATTGATCATGCCCTCATGTTGCTTCTTTGAATCTAAAGGAGTCATCATCTTCATGCATTTGGGTGATATTGAGATGTGCTTTGTGACAAGGAAGGACAAGTCAACTTGGGAGATATCCACAAGATCAACTACTATTCTTGGTTATAAGCTCTCTCTTATTTCTATTAATACAAAGAGTATCCTATTTTCCTATACATGTTGTGTTACATTTACATTCATGTATTTCAATGCCTTGTTGATTCATTGAATAGAGTAATTGAATTATGCTATGTAGATGTTGTGGATCCTTGGATTGTTTTGTTTGCATGTGCAGGTTCTAATTATAGCGGTCAAAGATACGATTGGAGCTTACAAGCTAGGAGGAAAGTAAAGCTTGTGATGGATTCGAAGTAAGCCTCTTCCCATTCTTCAATTTCTTTAATAGAAAATCTATATTCTTTGTTTTCTGTTGTTCTAGACCAGTCCACTAGGTATAGGGAAGATACTTTTGTCCGCAATCCTAAATTATGCGTAACAATTACTAAAGAAAATGAATTAATTCATAAGCATTAGCGTAAGTAAACTAACACATATCACAAATATAACAAGAATAGTCCTACTAAATCCACGACATATGCATGAAGACGTGTCTCTGTAAGATTTTATTAAAAGTGAAAGTTCCAGACATACATTTACAATTGATAAAACACTAGCCCCAAGAGTGGAACTTGCTTCTCAAAAGAAAAATAATCGTCATATGCTAAACAGGAGAAGCCAAGTCTCCAAACAAAGCTCCCAAGATTTCAATTCCAAACCCTTTGCACCAATTATGAGGGTTTATTTATAATATATGAGATGATCATTCATATCCCTTTGTGACCTTTGGATTCCCCTCATGACTCTTTGACTTCCTTTGTCCTTTTCTAACTAATGACCTTGTATGTTTTAACCCTGTTCAAAAATTACCTGCATACGAATTCTAAAAAATTGAAAATAAATAATGGCGAGAGCATAAAACATAAAATAAATATAAACAGAGATTTTCCCCTGGATCCCAAAACCAGGACTACCAGATTGATTTTTCATTATGTTCCTTTCAATGTTACAATACATATATATACATGCCAAAGCATCCATAAGCCCCAATCCATTAACCCTGGATTAGAATATAGCGGTAGTTCCCTTGACCGGATCTACAAAATACCATGGACCAAAAACCATCGCGCCCAAAACCATGTGTGAAATCCATGCACAAAACCATAGGTAGGTCTGCCCACCTAATATAGGGTCCAAAAAAAATTCTCGAGGTGCTGCCCCGGAACCCATAGAGGGAGGGCGGCTACCGCCCCCAATATCTATCCACCTGTTTACTGGACCTTACTTACTGCTTTAACCACCCTTGTTAATATTGTAACATATAAGCAACACCAAAACCTTCTAGAGCCCAAACTTCCATTTCTCCTATTCTTTGCCCCCATATTCTGGAAGGGGTTACTCTGATAGGTTCGAACCACAAATACACATACAAATACATACTACATGTAATAGCAGTAAGCCATGTAAGAAATTTCGCCTCCCCTCAAAGCCCCAGATAGGGGGGGTTGACCACCCCCCTTTTAACCCCCTGGATAGTTGTGAAAAGAATGTAACACAACCCAACAAACCTTTCATATTCCACAATTGACACTTGGACTTTTAATTAGATATTTATTTCAAATAAAATATTATAAATACCTATATGAGACAAAAATTAGTAGAGCCTAATAAGACAAAAGAACATATCAAGCTTGAGTTTGAGGAAACTCTAGCTCGGTAGCTTCAACTTGCAAATCTTCAATCACATAGCGATGCCAAGCTTTGTCTTGTGTGATGTTCTCCTCAAACTTTGTGATGGGATTAGGCTGAAAGAGGAATATAACGTTCATTGCATTTGGGTGTATGTTTCTGGAGCAAGTTTTTGTTCCCTTCTTCAATAAGAACAACATAGTATTGATCTTGGCAGAGCCATCGATATAATTTTTCATGTTATGCCTATTGGTGTCCAAGTCCTCTTTGGTAGCAATCTTCCTCAACTAGTCCAAGTATTTTGAGACTTCTTGTCTGACCACATTTCTGCCTTTTTCTTCTAAGAATGTCCCGACTAAAGGGATTTTATGAGATTTCACCATAAAATCGACATTGTTGTACAATTGTACATAAGAGGACAAGATGTTGGCTACGAAAGTGTTGAGATGTTTGTTGCTTTGTATAATCATCCAGAATTCAACTTTTTTCAACTCAACTTGTTGTCTTGTTTTCTTAATCAACTCAGATGGTGCACCTCTGTACTTCATTCCCCATTCATGCACTGCAGTGATAACTGTGTGAAAAAATTTGTGCGTCAGGATCCACTTGATGATATCTACACCAGGGAAGAAAGGGAACCTGTAGCAACTTTATGAAAGCCTGACTTCTAGACATTTATGCATACATGTCTATCCTCAAATATGATTTTAAGCTGGTAGATGTGAATGCATCCTTGATTGTATGCCATGTGATATTTGAATCCTTTTCAATGAAGAGTTGAGTGTCAGATAGAATAGGCATGGTAACTGGAGTAATTTCAACTACTTCATCAGTGTTTCTCTTTGTAGTGTCTTTTGAGGTTGATCTCTTTGGAGGGATTATGACAATAACTAATGAAAGAGAGATGAGCTCAAAACCTGCAGTACCTGTATCACAAGATGTACTCATGGAAAAAACAAATTAGATCAAGAAGAACAATTTCTTTTATCAAGATCAAAGCAGCAACACACTCACTGGAGAGAAGGATTGTGCAGCTTCTGGGTCTAGGGAGGTAGAATAGGCTCTTGAACTATGCATTGCGCAGTCTCAACAACAAAGGGAGGAGCTTGATGTTTCAGACTATGTAATGAGTAATCTCACATGGGGAGGCTGAGGGAAGAGACTGCACAATGCATAGTCTCAGTGGCCAGGGCTAAGACTTGAGGCATGGCACTGCATAATGCGCAACTGGGTAAGTCAATGACTATGCACTATGCAGTATCAAAGGAAAAGGGTGAGGCTTGATCCTTGAACTTGCAAAATGCGCAGTTGGAAGGGGAAACAATTACTCGGGATTGCACAGATCTACCCGAGAAGGAGAGAGTAAAATACAAGATCTAAATGCTAGGGAAGAAATAATTATATATCGACCTCTAGGTAAGTTAGATCAGTGAATAATAGTTGCTAGAAACGATCATGCAAAAGGAAAAACATACATGCAAAAAATTACCCAACAACGACAACTTCTGGCAGGAAAAAATCAAGAAGTCTATTTGACTCTTGTAAAAAGTGAACGATAGACCAAAACAACACTTGCACAATATAATAACAATAAAAATGCTAGCTATCATGAAAAGAAACATAAAAAATAACATTCATAAAAGAAAAAGCAACACATTCAAAACTTACGTGGAAAAGCGCTGCAAATTAAGTAAAAAAATCCTTGATCTCATTGGTAAGGCTAAATCTGCAATGTTGAATGTGAAAATGATATCTAAGAGCATCTATTAAATAGATCTAACCCCTAGGGGGTCGGGTTAGGGTTTATGATGCACATGCCTAAAATCAAGGAAAAAGTGACACTTGTCTTAAGATCAAAAAAAGAAACTTGGTGCCACTTGTCAAACATTAATTATGCACTCCCTATTATTTAGGGATGAACACTTAGCTTGTTCAGGGAAACTGCACATTCACATTAGCAGAAGGGACTACACGATTCCTAGTGATAAGGGATTGTGCAGTTCACTATCGAAGTGAATTGTACAGTTTCTAATTATAAGAGAGGGTCAACATAGTTTTTATGCTTAGTGGATGTGTGTCTTCAAGGATTGCGCAATTTTTATCCTCAAGGCATAAAGAAGTTTATAGTGACAATGTATTGCACAATTCCTAAAGGGAAAACCAAAAGTAAGTGCAAGATCAGGGCGAGAGATGGCTTCTGTTGAATTTTTTTTTAGTTATCATCGATAAAACTTAGTCGTGATCAAGAAAACCTAATAAAGTCATCACAAGCTCTGCATGCAAAGGTGAGTCTTCACAATCATATGGAATAATTGATGAAAGTGGGAATAGGTTCTTACGAACATAAGGTAGGCTAAAAAATCAAGGCATGGTTAAAACTTTGGAGGGGGTTGTAGCAGCTACAACACCAACCAATCCATACGTCTCTCAGCAACGGCCCAAGGGAGAGATCATATGTATAAGTATCTCTCTCTCTCTCTTTCAAGATCAATCTCCCCAACCTATCCATAGGTCTCTCAACAATTACCCAAGGGAGGGATCACAAGTTTCATCATAAGGAAAGATGCATAACATCAAACATATTCCATCTGTTATCACTCAGGTTTTCCCCAAAGTTGTAAGAAAGGGAAAGGAGGCCGAGGTAACCACAAACCAATCTTTTAGATACAGAATCTAGCCAATTTGTATCTAGAGAGGGATCTCTCTTTATGATTTAACTATGTTTTGAAAGGTATTATGCTAGTTATGAAGTTCATGGGTTTGATTTGATTTTTGGGTGGTGAGATACAATAGAGCAGAGGTGTAAGATTGAGTAGTACGGTCCATTGGGCCAATGGAGTCATTGATGAGGGCTTTCTGGATTTGGTTTCTTAACAGAGAATGGTTCCACAGGGCAAGGTAGTCAAACAGGGAACAAATAAAAACTTGAAGCAAATGGAATGGGTTCAAATTGGGTGAAAAGCAGTTAAGAATCCTTCAACCTATTTAAAGAGGGAAAATGGATGATTACTACTAAAGATCAGTTTGAGAATTCTTTAAAAAATAATCAACATGAAAGAATTAGGAAACAGGAGCAGTTAAGATTTACACTGCTTATTCTAATTCTGAAGAAAACACAGGGAATGATAATGGATGAACACAGAGTGCATTCGAGCATATTCTGAATTAATCTTTATCCTTATCATTCAGATCTTGAAACACGAGTGATTGATATAATGAACTAGAAAAACTTTAAAACATAGATATAAGGGACTTATTGGTGTGGTGGTTGATTCAAGAATCCCGTGACAAGTCCTCTGCTTCAATTCCTCATCCAGTGAGCCAAATAACAGTTGATTCCAACATCTTTCTATTCCAAAACTAAATGTTATAGCAAAAATCTAAAAATACTCACCAACCCCAAATACTTTGATTGGGGAGGTATTTATACAAAATATCTTACAAAATATCTCACGAAAATAATATCTAGTGATGACTCATCGTTTTTACAAAAGATAGAGACAAATAGTCTCGATAACAGGGAAAATATAACTAATGTTGTGTTGGCTACTCCGTCTTTGTCAGATGTGTTGGAGGTAGGCCCTGTGAATCGGTTTACAGTTGTCTTCCACTGATACTCTGTGCTGGCTGCTCCGGCTTTGTCAGATGTGCTGGAGCTAGGCCCTGTGAGTTAGTTTACAACTGTCTTCCACTAATACTCTATGCTGGCTTCTCCGGCTTTGTCAGATGTTCTTCAACTCTTATTTGATACGCTTTGACCTGTATGAACCTTATTCATTTCTGTTTACCGCATCATGGTAAATAGCCGGAAATTTTCATTAATAGACTTAGCAGTTATGTAAAAAAGAACAGTTTGGGATGGGGACATAACTGCTCTATGGACAGGGTCATAGTTGGCACAACACTGATGAATGATGTCTGGGAAAACATGAACTGAGGGAATGAAATACATGGGAAGGTTAGATTCCCATAACCCAAAAATATCAGAGTTGTTTCGATAGCTATCTCTGATTTGGCAGAAGGCTTGAAGATGGTTCACATTACCAGACAGATCTTTTATTTGAAAATCTTTGTCGGGTAGGGGTAATCTAAATATTTATGAGGTGTGTTAGTGTCAGTCTTTACAGCCTTCCTCCAGTGATCAAATATCCTCTTACAAAGTGATTTTGAAGTGTCAAGGTAAAATTTTGTCATTTCAGTGAGTCTTCAAGCAAAATTTGGTCACTAGGCATTAGGTCTAGGGTTTGCTTTCACTCCTTCTAAAAGTTGTCCAAATGGCGGTCCATGTCATCATTCATGAGTCTATCATCATTCATAGGGTTTTCATTATCATGTCAAGTTCCATTGGGTCATTTCACACCTTTTTCATGCTTCAGTTGTGCCTTGGCAAGTTCATTTCCCTCTCCTAGGGTTTTGAAGCCAATTTCTCTTGGATGGTCAAATCAATGGCAAAACTTGTTTCCTGATGTTCATACACCTTCCCCTATCCTTAAAGTACCATATCATACACTTCCCAACACTCAGATTTCCCAAAATCCTCATTTTTGCACAAACCCTAGTTTCTAGCTACAACCTGGCAATTTTCTAGGTTTGGCCTGTGATTTGCCCTTTTGGACCCCTTCCCCTCACTCAATATCTGATATTCCACTTTCCCCTACTGCCTAACATCCCTCCCCACTCCCAAAAATTTCCCCAAAAATTTAGAAGCCCCTTATCCCCTTCATTTCGCTTCATTTCGACCAAATTCCTTGTTTCACACATCAGGGCAAGTTTCACTCAAATGATGTTTCAGAGCAGTCCGAGATGAATTTTGGAAAACTGAGAGAGGTTTTTGTCCAAAACATTCCAAGGAAGAAAAACCTCCTTCAATTTTTATACAGGTGTCATGGTTTTAGAGAAATGTCAAGAATACCGTTGCCTCAGGAGAATCAAAGGCACCTCTGAAGTGACCCTGGGAAAATCAAGTTTTCTCCTAGCTTGGTTGGCCAAATGACTTTATTTATGGATAAAATGATAACTAGACACAAA